>CAUYPK010055932.1:0-47673 GCA_963574355.1 Loris lydekkerianus | reverse complement strand
TGTGAGCTGTGATGCCATGGCACTCTACCAAGGGCAACATAGTGAGACTCTACCTCAAAAAAAAAAAAAAAAGAAAAGAAAAGAAAAGAAATGAGGCCCTGCGCAATGGCTCATGTCTGTCTATAATCCCAGCACTCTGGGAGACCGAGGTAGGTGGGTTGCCTGAGCTCAGGAGTTCGAGATCAGCCTGAGAAAGAGCAAGACTCCATCTCTAAAAAACAGCCAACTGTGCCTGTGGCTCAGTTGGTAGGGCACCAAGTCCCATATGCCGAGGGTGCCGGGTTTGAACCCGGCCCCAGCCAAACTGTAACAAAGAAACAGCTGGGCATTGTGGCGGACACCTGTAGTCCCAGCTACTCAGGAGGCTGAGGCAAGAGACTCGCCTAAGCCCAGGAGTTGGAGGTTGCTGTGAGCTGTGACACTATGGCATTCTACCAAGGGCAATAAAGTGAGGCTCTGTCTCTAAAATATACATATATATATATAAAATAAATAAAAATAAAAAAACAGCCAGGCATTGTGATAGATGCCGATAAGTCCCAGCTACTCAGGAGGCTGAGGCAAGAAAATCGCTTAAGCCCAAGAGTTTGAGGTTGCTGTGAGCTGTGATAGATGCCACAGCACTCTACCCAGGGCAACAAAGCGAGAGTCTATCTCAAAAAACCCAAACAAACAAACAATACTTTCATTATCGGCTCGGTGTAGCTTAGGGGCTAGGGCACTGGACACAATCAACGGAGCTGGCGGGTTTGAACCCAGCCCAGGCCTGCCAAACAACGACAACTGCAACCAAAAAATAGCCAGGTGTTGTGGTGGGCGCCTATAGTCCCAGCTACTAGGGAGACTGAGGCAAGAGAATCACTCAAGCCCAGAAAAACAAAAAAACTTTCATTATGGGGTGGCGCCTGCAGCTCAGTGGATAGGGCACTGGGCCCCATATTCCAAGGGTGGCAGGTTGAAACTCCGCTGAAAGCCGGCTGAACTGCAACAAAAAAAATAGCCACGCGTTGTGGCGGGCACCTGTGGTCCCACCTACTTGGGAAGCTGAGGCAAGAGAATCACCTAAGCCCAGGAGTCAGAGGTTGCTGTGAGCTGTGGCACTCTACCAAGAGCAATAAAGTAAGACTCTGTCTCTATAAAAAAAAAAAACTTTCATTATCTAACTAATAAAAAAAACCTTTTCACCTCAGTGTATCTGGGTCTGTTAACTGTTTTTTGTTTTTGTTTTTTTTTTTAAAGACAGAGTCTTAAGCTGTTACCCTGGGTAGAATGCCACGGCATCACAAGCTCACAGCAACCTCAAACTCTTGAGCTTAAACAATTCTCTTGCCTCAGTCTCCCAAGTAACTGGGACTACCGGCGCCTGCTACAATGCCCAACTATTTTTGTTGTTGTTGTTTCAGTTGTCATTGTTGTTTTAGCTGGCCCAGGCCGGGTTCAAACCCACCAGACTAGGTGTAGGTGGTCGGCGCCCTACCCACTGAGCTATGGGTGCTGCCTGCTAATTAGTTTTTTATTTTCTTTTTTCTTTTTTATGTGCCCCAGTAGTAAAGAAACTAATTGGTTTGTTTCTGTTTTTGTTTTTTTGAGACAGAGCCTCAAGCTGTCACCCTGGGTAGAGTGCTATGGCATCACAGCTCACAGCAACCTCCAGCTCCTGGGCTTAAGTGATTCTCTTACCCCAGCCTCCCAAGTAGCTGGGACTACAGGAGCCCGCCACAACACCCAGATATTTTTTGGTAGTAGTTGTCATTGTTGTTTGACAGGCCTGGGCTGGATTCGAACCCAGTAGCTCTGGTGTATGTGGCTGGTGCCTTAGCCGCTTGAGCTATAGGCACCGAGGCAACTCATTGGTTTTTTAGAGAGATCACAGTGAGGTACAATGAGGGCTCCTCAGACACCTCAAGAGTTCAAATATCAGTTCTGGGCTTGGCACCCATAGCTCAGTGGTTAGAGCGCCAGCCACATACACTAAGGCTGGCAGGTTTGAACCGGCCCAGGCCTGCTGAAACAACAATAACTACAACAACAAAAATAGCCAGGTATTGTGGCAGGCACCTATAGTCCAAGCTACTTGGGAGGCTGAGGCAAGAGAATTGCTTACGCCCAAGAGTTTGAGGTTGCTGTGAGCTGTGACGCTACAGCACTCTACCAAGAGCAACATAGTGAGACACTGTCTCAAAAAAAAAAAAAAAAAAAAAAAAAACCAGTTCCGCCATTTCCAAGTTAATCAGTCTCTCAGAGCCTCTGGTTTTTCATCTGTAAAACAGGAAATTCCATCTTTTTCTTAAAAAGTATGGAAAGCCCATCTGAAAGGAGCAAAGTGTTGTCTCTGTTGAACCAGCACTGCCTAGGGAAGTCAAAGAAATGTTTAGAGAAGCGGTAAAGGATGAGAAGGTATCTGACAAGATGTCAAGAGAAAGGGTGTTTCTGGCAGAGGCAACAGCACATGCAAAAGGCAAGAGCCACATGCAGCTACTCAGATATTGACAATAAGACAAAAGTGTGGATTGTCAACAAGTAGTGATTGAGTGCCTTTGCACACTAGGCACTGAAGATAGATACAACCATGGACAACCACTGCCCTCACGGAGCTTATAATCTACTAGTGGATTAGAATCTATAATCTAATGGAGTGCTAACACAGTTTCTTTATATAGAGTAGCCATAAGACCCCTCTAAAAGGAAGGAAATAATGCTTACCTGACACTTAAAAGCAAGGGATAATTAACAAAGTGAAGAGCAGGGTAAAGAGTATTCCAGGCGGAAGTTTTGTAAAGGCCCTGAGGCCAGAGAGAGTTGGACAAGAGGTGCAGGAACTGTGAACAAACGAGGGTGCCTGCAGCAGGGAAGACAGAGAGGGATCTGGGATGAGACCTGAGAAATAAGCAGGGACCAGATATTACAGGACCTTGCAGGCCACAATTTCGGCCAAACTGTGCAAGACTGCTTATTACAACCTGAGACAACTGGACTTGATTATATAGGTAATGGGGATGCAACAGAAGATTTTAAGAGGAATTTATAGGAGGATGAATGGAAGCGGTATGCAGAAGGGCCACAATGGGAAGTTAAGAACAGTCAGGAGACCAGATGAGGAAGGTCTATACTCACACAGGGTCAACATACACGGAGATGAGAAAAACTCCAGAGACAGATCTCAAGTGTGCTTAGCAGCCACCAGGACTATATTATAGCCTGTACTCTGAGTCCATCACCAAACTCCCCAGTAAGCCCCAAAGTTATCAACCTGCCATGGGGGAGTCGTAAGGCCCTCCCTCATCTGGTCTCTGCTCCCACTGTAGCAACAAGAAAATGTACTGCCAACTGCCTGTACACAGAAGCAGTTATCCACTCTTCCCACTGTATGACTACAGACCAAGGTTTCTAGGATCTTAGGCAAGTAAAGGATTCAAATTCCTTAAACCCTTTAAGGGCAGGGAGATGGCAGAGTCCTTTAAGTCAGAGTTTCTATAAATATGGGCTGCAGAGGTATCAGAAACACAGGGAAGTCTGATCAAGGTTCAGATTTCTAGTCACCACCCTATAGCTACTCAATCAGAAGACTAGGCATAGAGATGAGGAAACTATCTTAAACAAGTATCCAGGCCCCAACCTTACTCCCATGGTTAATTCTGATAGCTCTAGGAATAGCTAATGGAGGAAGATTTACTTGAAGCTGTTGGCAATGTCATAATTAAAAGACTATATAGAGCCAAAGAGTCAAGCCGGGCATTGAGTAATCTAGAAAGAGAAGTCTGAGCTGGGGATGGTGGCACATGCCTGCAGTCCCAGCTATTTAGGAAGCTAAGGCAGTAGGATCATTTGAGCCCAAGAGTTGGTGACTATAGTATGCTAAGATCATGCCTGTGAATAGCCACTGCACTCCAGCCTAGGACAGTACAGCCTAAAAAAAAAAAAAAGAGAGAAAGAGATATCTGAGTAAATTACGAAATTTTTTGAAGGTTTCAAAGTAGCACACAGGAGGCAGGACATAAGACAAGAGGGACAAGCAAAGAAAGGGAGCAGTCTTAGGAAATCACTAACAATGGTCATGATCTCTTGCTGTCTTTGGTTGGTTTTCCCAATGGAGTCCTAGAAGGGGAATGCAGGGGTTCTGCCTCATACATGACAGATGACTAGGCCATAGACTGGTCCGTGCACACAATCATTCCATCCACCCTTTAAGAGAATACACCCCTTCTTAATTAAGTATTGTGTCCACCCTCAAGATCCCCTCTCAACCTGCAAGAGCTCCAGGCTCTTTAGAACATCATACTAAAGCAGTGGTTCTCAACCTTCCTAATGCCGCGACCCTTTAATACAGTTCCTCATGTTGTGGTGACCCCAACCATAAAATTATTTTCGAAGTAGTAACAAAAATAATTTTATGGTTGGGGGTCACCACAACATGAAGAACTGTATTAAAGGGTCACGGCATTAGGAAGGTTGAGAACCACTGCACTAAAGGTTAATGACTAGCACCATTCAACTACTCTCAACCTGGCACATTAGTGCCCTCTAACCTGCCATAAACTCAAGGACCAGATCAGATACCTTAACACCCACTCCTACACACCCTTGGATCCTGTCATCCATATACATCTAGCCAGTCTTTCACTACTTTTTATTATGACTCACTGACAGAGTCCCACCCTATACTCTATGCTCTCGATCCCTCCCCAGAATTTAGAAATTCCACAAATTCGGGTTGAGCAGAGTCCTGAACTCCTGAGATGTACCTGACTCAGTGGGAGGAGGCAGCCTGAAAGAGTGTTCACGCCCTTTCGCCTACATGAAGGAAGCTCCAAAACTGCTGTGGGCTTTTGTATAGAAAAATCATTTCAAAGCTAAGTTGAGGGCAGCGCCTGTGGCTCAAAAATGGGTAGGGCACCAGCCCCATATACCAAGGGTGGCGGGTTCAAACCCGGCCCCAGCCAAACTGCAACAAAAGACAGCTGGGCATTGTCACAGGCGCCTGTAGTCCCAGCTACTCAGGAGACTGAGAGGCAAGAGAATCGCCTAAGTCCAGGAGTTGGAGGTTGCTGTGAGCTATGACACCACAGCTCTACCAAGGGCAACAAACTGAGACTCTGTCTCCAAAAAAAAAGAAAAAAGAAAAATCAAAGGTCAGTTGTAGCTGATCTACTTTAAAAAATGGAAGGGGCTCGTGCAGTGACTGTCGGTAATCCTAGCACTTTGGGAGGTGAAGGTGGGTGAATCGCTTCAGCTCAGGAATTGAGACCAGCCTGAGCAAGAGTGAGACCCTGTCTCTACTAAAAATAGAAAAACTAGCCAGGTGTGATGGGAGGCACCTATAGTCCCAGCTACTTGGGAGGCTGACACAGAAGGATGGATCAAGCCCAAGAGTTTGAGGTTGCTGTGAGCTATGATGCCATCACACTTTACCAAGGGCAACAAAGTGAAACTCTATCTCAATAAAATAAAAAATAAAATTAAAAAATGGAAGGTAGGTTCTTGGCAGCAAAAATCGAGGTGGAGGAAAAAGATAAGTTGGATTTCTGGGTATTTACTTTTAAAGCAAAGAGCACAAAAAATACAAAGAAAATAATATGCAACCTTACTCAAACCCTCGTATATAAACTACCTAATCTTTCCTATAATCCAAAAGCCAGTTCCAAACTAAAGGAGGTAAGAATACTGAAAGATTATTTAAATAATCCCCAAGATTATTTATGAACCTAATCCTGAACCTAATCCTTCTTACCCTCCGCCCACCATCCATATTCTCTAGGTTTCTGACTTAATGATTCAGCTTCCTGCCCCAGCTTTGCCCCCACTTATCCCTCAGGCCTTTTGCTTCCTTCCTAGTTTAGGATTCTACTTGACTACCCAGTTATTTTGCCTTTGGCTACCTGGAGTAAACAATCTGCCTATCCAGATCCTCAACTTTTATCCTCAGCACACATGCCTCCTTCTTTCATGGGCAAGTCTCCTGTTAAGCTTACCCTGGTTTCATGAATATGGCTCGAGAGAGACACACATGGTTTACCTCAAGCATGTTACGTGGCTCATCCAGGCAAACACTGCAAGTACCAAAGATGATTGAATAAGGACAAATGAGCCAAGGGCCAAATGTCTAGACCTCACCCTGACATCATAAAGTATACTTTCCTGCATAGCCCTCAGGTGCTGCCCCTGACACTGCATACCCCACCTTCAAGGATCTTTCTAGCCACTGCTGATCCCTATGACTAGGAATTTATGGTAAATACAACATAGGCTTTTGCCCTACAGAATTTACAGTCTAGTGAAGGACACAGAAAACTAATTATAGTATGTAAAATATGTACAATAACTAATGGCAATGCATGCTGAGGTGAAGGCTGAAGAAGTGAAGTGAAGTTATATGTAAGCTATAACTTGAAGGATGAACAGGAGATATCCAGGCAGTGGCAGGGCATTCACACGGAACAGTACATGCAAAGGTACATCTAAAGAGATGGAATAAACTGGTAGAAGGGGAAGTGAGGTGAGAGTGAATTGACACAGAGGCCAAGAAAGGCCTCATATGACATATGAAGCTGTTTTATTATTCACTTAATTATTTATAGAATTTCAATAATGTACCAGGCATTGTCCTAGGTGCTAGTAATAAAAATAGACAACATCCCTATTCTCAAAAACTTTACATTCTAATTGGAAAAGACTATAAACAAATATGCAAATAAATCAGAAAAACATTAGATATTGATAAATACTATGCAAAGAATCCAAATAAGGTGATCTGATAGAAATTATAGGGATGGGCACTTTAGAATCATTAGGTGGTCAAGGGAAGATCTGTCTCACAAGATAAAATTTGAAAACAGGTATCTCAGGACAGGTGTGGTGTTCACACCTATAATTCTAGCATTCTAGAGGCTGAGGTAGGAGGATCACTTGAGCTGAGGAGTTCAAGACCAGCCTGAGCAAAAGTGAGACCCTGGTTCCTACTAAAAATAGAAAAATTAGCCAGGCATTCATTCTGGCAGGCATCTTATAGTCCCAGCTACTCAGGAGGCTGAGACAGGAGGATCGCTTAAACCCAGAAGTTTGAGGTTTCTATGAATGATGCTGAACCCGTAGCACTCTAGCTTGGGCAATGGGCTAAATGGGGGATGTAGTCATCAAAATATTAGACATGTTGGGATGGCGCCTGTGGCTCAGTTAGTAGGGCGCTGGCCCCATGTACCGAGGGTGGAGGGTTCAAACCCAGCCCGGCCAAACTGCAACAGAAAAATAGCTGGGTGTTGTGGTGGGCAGGAGGCTGAGGCAAGAGAATTGCCTAGGCCCAGGAGTTGGAGGTTGCTGTGAGCAGTGTGATGTCACAGCACTCTACCAAGGGTGATAGCGTGAGACTATCTCTACAAAAAAAAAAAAAAATTAAATTAAAAAAAAAAATATATATATATATATATATATATATTTTTGACATGTTTTGATTCTTTTTTAAAATATTATTTACTATATTCTCTATAAATTAAATAATAATTTTTCAATAAAGAATGGGCACAGAAGAGGGAGCCTATAAAAATCTTTTGCTTCATATACTAAATTTTCTGTTTCTCCCACCCTACTCGATATTCACATCTAACAGCTTCCAATCTGTCTGCAACTGCAATGTTAACACTAAGCCCCCTAATTCCACATACTCTGTCCTGACTCCTTGCTTCCAAGCCAGCCCTGGCCTCCAATATAAGCCACAGGGGGGGAGATCAGACTCTAAAGTCTTAAACACAGGGGAAATGGATGCAAATGCCTGCTTTAAGGTAGCCTTTCTGACCAGCAGAAACCTCAAGGAGGAAAAGGTATTTGAAGATAAATGAAGGTGTGGAAGCAATTCTAGAGTGCCAGGAAATGAGGCTAGAAGACAGGCAAAGTCACAGGGGAAGTGGTATAGGGTGAGTTGAAGAAAAAACTAATTTAACTTGTAAAAATCCAATATTCTATAATCTGGCAGACACCAGATTTATAGCAAAAGGAAGAGGGCAAGCTGCATTCTGTGAAGAGTCTGGTTGGAGGACAGTGTCTAGGGGTATCTACAAGAGTCAGTTCACAAGGCAGCATTTCCAAGAGGCACAATCTATAAAGGTTTAGAAGCTAGAGCCTTGAATAGAAAGGAAGACCTATACAAATAAAGAGAGATGGTGCTGAAATAAAGTCTTTGCTCTTCAGCAAACCAAAGACAGATTAGGGGCAGCTTTCTGGTGTTTGTGCTCTTAACTTCCAACTTTCTATAGATGAAACACAACGAATTTTGTCATATTTTCCTGGTTAACCCTTCAAAATGACACTGCCCAGGCTTTACCCAACAGCTGATTCACCACCAATTAATTAGTCTATATCACAGTCTATTGAGCCTTATACCTCACGTAGTCACATACCACACAGCTCTGGAAAAATAACAATATGGTGTGAGCTGTCAAAGTCCTCTTGATACCTGACCTCGCCCTGTGGGGTAGGTTTCATTTCAAAACTGAAAGAGACTGAAGGGCTGGGGAAATCCAAAGATCAACAGAGCCAGGAACAGGTGGTTCCCAGCAGAAAACTGACCCAGGCTGGAACTCAAAACAGAAACCAGACCATTGATAAGACATGGTTTATGGTATCTGTCTCCAAGCCTTCAAATGCCATTTGTATGTTTTCCAATATTTACAACAGGACATGACCACACACATCCAACTCCTATTAAAAATCTAATTCTCCAAACACTCAAGCAACTTCCTGGTTTCATTAAGTTTAGAATTTGGGATGGTTCCAGTAACTAGGATACCAGGAGACTTATGAAGTCTTCAGTCCTTCACATGGGCCACATTTTAACTGTAATGAATTTTATCACCTCTTCCTTCTTCATCTCCCCACAAACCCTTAATGAAATTCCTGCCTGATTAAAAAATTTCCAAGATGGGCGGCTCCTGTGGCTCAGTAAGTAGGGCGCCAGCCCCATATACCAAGGGTGGCGGGTTCGAACTCGGCCCCGGCCAAACTGCAACAACAACAACAAAAAAAAATAGCCAGGCGTTGTGGCAGGGGCCTGTAGTCCAAGCTACTTGGGAGGCTGAGGCAAGAGAAACGCCTAAGCCCAAGAGCTGAAGATTGCTGTGAGCTGTGACTCCACAGTCTCTACCGAGGGTGACAAAATGAGACTCTGTCTCTAAAAAAAAAAAAATTTCCAAGTTGTTCATAATGGCCTTCTCACTGCAGCAATATTCAATATACCGTATATACTCGAATATAAGCCGAGTTTTTTCCGGCACAAAATTTGTGCCGAAAAACCCGAACTCGGCACAAATTTTGTGCCCCAAAAACTCGGCTTATACTCAAGTATATACGGTAATAACCGCCTACTTCAACAAAGGAGTTGAGTTCTTTGCTTGAGGTTCCTTTGTAACTAGCTATATGATCTTGAGCAAGTCACTTCATCTTTCTGAACTCAGTTTCAATTTCCTGACCTGTAACATGAAGAAGATAGAAACGGAAGGGAAGTAATAATACATCCTAGAGCTGTGAAAAAACTTAATTTTTTTAAAATTTGTTTTTCTGTGAATTTTACAGAGAAGTATCAGGAAAGACTTAAGTTTTTTTTTAGTCTTCATCAAGGCTCATCAAGTACCAAGCAGGGTTATTTTTAAAAGACACATGCCTTAGCATACCACAGTGAAAAATTCACTTCCAAAAAGACAGACAGGTTATTACTTACAAGAAAAAAGAAACTGTTGGCACTGCAGTTCTCATGTATATCATCAGAAATTCAAAACAATAAAAAGCTGCTATAGGGTGGGGACTGTGGCTCAATGGGTAGGGTGCCGGCCCCATATACCGAGGGTGGTGGGTTCAAACCTGACCATGGCCAAACTGCAACAAAAAATAGCCAGGCATTGTGGTGGGTGCCTGTGGTCCCAGCTACTCGGGAGGCTGAGGCAAGAGAATTGCCTAAGCCCAGGATTGGAGATTGCTGTGAGCTGTGATGCCATAGCACTCTACCAAGGGTGATAAAGTGTTAAGACTCTGTCTCTAAAAAAAAAAAAAAAGAAAGAAAAGCTGCTGTAGACTCTGCAGATACTAATAGGACTAGTATTCAAAAATCCTAACTCAGGCTCAGCGCCTGTAGCTCAAGCAGCTAAGGCACCAGCTACATACACCTGCGCTGGTGGGTTCAAATCCAGCCCAGGCCTGCCAAACAACAATGATGGCTGTAACCAAAAAATAGCCAGGCGTTGTGGCAGGCGCCTGTAGTCCTAGCTGCTTGGGAGTTGGAGGCAGGAGAATCGCTTGAGCCCAAGAGTTGGAGGTTGCCGTGAGCTGTGATGCCATAGCACTCTACCCAGGGTGACAGCTTGAGGCTCTGTCTCAAAAAAAAAAAAAAAAAAAAATCCTAAACTCAGGCTCGGTGCCCATAGCACAGTGGTTATGGCATAAGTCACATACACCAGAGTGGCGGGTTCAAACCTGGCCTGGGCCAGCTAAACAACAATGACAACTGCAACAAAATAGCCAGGCATTGTGGCAGGCGCCTGTAGTCCCAGGTACTTGGGAGGCTGAGAATCGCTTAAGCCCAAGAATTTGAGGTTGCTGTGAGCTGTGACATCACAGCACTCTACCAAGTGCCACAAAGTGAGACTCTGTCTCTAAAAAAAAAAAAAAAGAAATGTCCTAGTCAATTAATGTTTAAAATTGGAACAAAGCCAGGAAAGACAAAATATGCAAGAAATATTTACATCCCCACAAAAAACCTTTTAATGGGTTGGACCAAATGGCTTTTGACGGCCTAAGTACAAACAGAAACTGTCCTGTACGCAAGTCTCTGGCAATTTGGGTTTGTGAGTTGTTCATCACCTAGTGGCCTGATGAAGTAAATGCAATTTGTCAAGTGCCCGGATAAACTTCCAGCCATTTTGTGAGCTTTGATAAGAGTATGTGGGACAGCAGCCTGACCTTCTAAAGATTGTAAGAGTAGGATACTACAAACTCTCCAGACTCATATGCAATTATAAAGACTTAGCACACAATCCATTCATTCTCCAAGGATATGGAGAAGTCTACTCACTTTGTGCCTTAATAATCACAAGAAGTGAAGCACACATTTGTTAGGCTGTATCTGCAAAGTAATGAAAGGTAGAAGCTGCTTTTGCACAGACTAATCTGAATTAAAAGTAAGTTTAGATGTTATAAAGAGTGCAAATGGGCCTTGTAAGTAAAAAGATTGTCTTCAAAGATTCCTAAGCCTGGCATGTGGAACATGCATTATACTTATCCTGTATGGTTCCAGGGAACTGACCAGAAATTAATAAGTCTCAATTAGATTTCAATTCAAAACAAGAAATTTTCTTTTTTTGTAGAGACAGAGTCTCACTTTATCACCCTCGGTAGAGTGCCATGGCTTCTGGGCTTAGGTGATTCTCTTGCCTCAGCCTCCCAAGCAGCTGGGACTACAGGCGCCCGCCACAACACCCGGCTATTTTTTTGTTGCAGTTTGGCCAGGGTCAGATTTGAACCCACCACCCTCAGTATATGGGGCCAGTGCCCTACTCACTGAGCCACAGGCGCCACCCCAAAACAAGAAATTTTCTACCAAAGAGAACTATGCAACAATACAATAATGTTCTCAAGAAGTGAACAGCTCCCCCATCAATGGATGTATTCAAAGAGAACTTGGATGATCATCTGTGGAAGGGACCACAGAAAGCATTGCTGTAATTAGATGGCAGACTGGAGACAAAGAGATTGTATTAGATTACCTCAAAGACTCTTTCCAGCTCCAAGAGTCTATAATGCTAAATAAAACAAAAACCAGGAAAAAAATAACCAGAGTCCTCCTTCTGCTTATTTTTTTTAAGATCCAACCAGGTGATTAAAGCTTTTGTCTGAGGGCGGCGCCTGTCACTCAAAGGAGTAGGGCGCTGGCCCTATATGCCAGAGGTGGTGGGTTCAAACCCAGCCCGGGGCATAAACTGCAAAAAAAAAGAAAAGAAAAGAAAGAAAACAAAACAGTACCCTCAAAGTGTTGGGAGAAAATAACTGTGCATCCCAAATTATATATTTGATTAAAAATATCCTTCAAAAATGAAGGTAAAATAAAAAAAAGTACCAAAAAAAAAAGACTTTTAGCTTAAAGTATAGGTTTGATACTACTTTCTATTTGAATAAATGTGGACAAATTATTTAACTGCCTTGGTTTCATTATCTATAGACTGGTAACAGTTCCTATTTTATGAGATTACTATGAAGATTAAATAATATGATACTTTATTAAGTATTAAAATGTCTGACATATGAAAATGTTCAAAACTAGCTGCTTGAAAAGAAAAGGGAAAGGAAGGATAGAGGCCATGCAGAGGGAAGCAAGAAATAACACCTAACTGTGCTATTTGTTTTAGCTATCTATTTCCAAGCCTCATTCACAGCATTCCTGGCTGTTGCTGGCCAGAGGCTGCTTTCCCCAGGAAACTGACCTCAGAAAAAGCGCCTAAACCTACTTACTTTGGGGAGGTAGCTCATCCCTTGCCCTAGAATCTGACATCTTCCCTACACAAGGCAGACTCCCTAAGGCCTCACAAATACCACTATCTCAAACTCTACTAGCTGAGCAAGTGTTACTCTTACTTAGAGCAGCATTCAAAGGGATCTCTGAAGCCATCTACATCAACCCTTTTGTTTAATTAATGAGAACAACAAGGTTAAGAAAAATGAAGTCCTAGATATGGCAAGCTGGTAACAGGTTCAAGACAAAAATCTTAGGCCTTCTTGACTCGGCGCCTGTGGCTCAAGTGGCTAAGGTACCAGCCACATTCACCTGAGCTTGCGGGTTCAAATCCAGCCTGGTCCACCAAACAATAATGACGGCTGCAACCAAAAAATAACCGGACATTGTGTCAGGCGCCTGTAGTCCCAGCTACTTGGGAGGCAGGGGCAGGAGAAATGCTTGAGCCCAGGAGTTGGAGATGGCTGTGAGCTGTGATGCCACGGCACTCTACCTAGGGTGACAGCTTGAGGCTCTGTCTCAAAAAACAAACACCCCCCCCCAAAAAAAAAAAAATCATAGGCCTTCTAATTCTTAGCCCAGTGGTCAAAATCTTTCATTTTTCAAATGAGAAAAACAGAACTAGCCCTACTAACTCTTAAATCATACAGCCCATACTACCTACTTTACACAGGTAACAGAAAACTACCAACAGTAGAATGCAGAGGTTATCAGCATGGACTCTGGAGCCAGGTTGCTTTTTTCAAATCCCAACTTTACCATTTACTAACTGCATGACTTTAAGCAAGTTTTAACCTCTCTTCAACTCTATAAAATAGGGATAAGAGTGACTACTTACAGGTTATTTAAAGGAGTAAATGAAATAATCCAATAAAGTACATAGCACATAGAAGTTCTTAGTGCGTACACTGTTTTGCTTCCCATCCTTACCAGTCATATTAAGAAGAGACAAGCATAATAACAAGAGAAACAGGAAAAGCTCCTACTTCTGATCCAGAGAGCACTGAGACACATGTTTTTTTAATTTCACTTCCTGGCCCAGGAAGCACCCAATCCCTCAGCAGAAGAATGTAACTAAACTACCATTCATTTCTTTGGATCTAGGGAAGAATTAATTCAGAAAATAATCAAATCACACACTATGGTGAAAGATGCTTATGATCACAGTGAAGCTCATAAAGGTCAAAACCCAACCCCAACCTTAACACTTAGTCAACTCAAGTTCAACAACATGCGGGTTTTGTCTCTTCCCCTCAACCTACTGAAGAGATGCAGTATAATGGTTAAGAGCAAAAGCTCTGGAGTTCAACTGCCTGGGTACAAACTGGGTACATCATTTATATGCTGTGTGACTTAGGTAAATTATCTCTCTCAAAGACTTTGTTTCTCTATCTGTTAAATGACAATAACAACTATTTTAATTACGATAATAGCTGACACTTGGTAAGTACCTTCTAAATGCCAAACACTGGCTTGGGGCCTGTAGCTCAAGCGGCTAGGGCACCAGCCACATACACCGGCCTGGCAGGTTCAAGTCCAACAATGACAACTACAACCAAAAAATAGCCAGGAATTGTGGCAAGGTGCCTATAGTCTCAGCTACTTGGGAGGCTAAGGCAAGAAAATCATTTAAGCCTAAGAGTTGTGATGCCACAACACCCTACCCAGAGCAACAGCTTGAGACTTTGTCTCTAAATAAATAAATAAATAAATAAATAAGTGCCAAACACTATGCTAAGCACTTTACATGGCTTATGTCATTTAACTGTCAACCATCCTTAAACAGGCACTATCATTACCCTCTTTTTCCAGATACAGATGCTCCTCAACTTATAATGATGTGCCATCCTGGTAAACCCATTTCAAGTTAAAAATACTGTCAGTCAAAATGTATTTACTGGGCAGCGCCTGTGGCTCAGAGAGTAGGGTGCTGGCCCCATATACCAAGGATGGCAGGTTCAAACCTGGCCCCAGCCAAACTGCAACAAAAAATAGCTGAGCATTGTGGTGGGAGCCTGTAGTCCCAGCTACTTGGGAGGCTGAGGCAAAAGAATCACCTAAGCCAAAGAGCTGGAGGTTGCTGTGAGCTGTGATGACACAACACTCTACTGAGGGTGACAAAAGTAAAACTCTGTCTCTTAAAAAATAAAATGTATTTACTACACCTTACCTACCAAACACCACAGTTTAGCCTAGCCTTTCACTCAAAACATTAGCCTACAGTTGGGCAAAATCATCTACAAAGCCTATTTTATAATAAAGTATTGAATATCTCATGTAATTTATTAAATGCAGTAAACTATAGAGTACAGCATCGGCCATTTACCCTCATGATCACAGTGCCCAACACACATCGCTAGTCTGGAAAAGAACAAAATTCAGAATTTGAAGTGTGGTTTCTAATAAATGAATATTGCTTTTGTGCCATTATAAAGTCAAAAAATTGTTAAGTCAAACCATTGTAAGTTCTGCGCCATTTTCACAGATGAGGAAAATGAGGCAGTTTTCTTCTTCATGGCCAGTTACTGGCAAAGCTGAGAAGTCAGTGCAGGAGGTCTGATCCCAGAGTCTATGCTCCTTACTCCTACAATGCTCTGCTTTTCATCGTACTGACATCTTGTGGTTGTTAAAAGATGATGTTCCACATGAAATGCTTAGCACAGTGCCTGGTTCATCAAAGTTAGCCATTACTATCGTTGCTGTTAAATCATCATCAATCTCTTTCGACCTCTCCCAAAGATTACCATAATACCTCCTAAGTTCCAATTTTATCTAAAGGGAAAGAGTTGTTTTCTTACCTCACTATCAGCTCACTGAATAGCATGGGATACAGTTCCAGTGTTTTATTTCCCTCATGTAATACAGGAATAAGTACCTAGGTGGAGAGACAGAGAAATATTAGAAACCTTTTACTCTATAAAATCAGTATACTAAAGTCTTTGTTGGTGTTTGAGACAGAGTATCATTCTGTCATCCTGGGTAGAATACTGTTGTGTCATCAAAGCTCACAGCAACCTCAAACTCTTGGGCTCAAGTGATCCCCCTTGCCTCAGTCTCCAGAGTAGCTGGGACTACAAAGGCCTGCCATAATGCCTGTCTAGTTTTTCTATTTTGGGGTCTCACTCTTGCTCAGGCTGGTCTCAAACCCTAAGCTCAAATGATCCACCCATCTCAGCCTCCCAGAGTGCTAGGATTAAAGGCGTGAGCCACTACACCCAGCCAAGTTTTTGTTCTTTAAAAATAAAATCTTTAGAGCTGCCATCTTGCATCCCCGCGTGTGTGCGCTTAAACTCAACTGGTCTATCCAAGACCCCCTGAGCACCAACCCTACTCCCCTGTGCAGCCCCCTTTACGCTCCAGCAAGATGAAAGAAACCATCATGAACCAAGAGAAACTCGCCAAACTGCAGGCACAAGTGTGCATTGGTGGGAAAGGAACTGTTCGCAAAGAAGAAGGTGGTTCATAGAACAGCTATAGCAGGTGATAAAAAACTTCAGTTCTCCTTAAAGAAGTTAGGGGTAAACAATATCTCTGGTATTGAAGAGGTGAATACGTTTACAAACTAAGGAACAGTGATCCATTTTAACAACCCTAAAGTTCAGACATCTTTGGCAGCAAACACTTTCACCATTACAGGCCATGCTGAGACAAAGCAGCTAACAGAAATGCTACCCAGAATCTTAAACCAGCTTGGTGCAGACAGTCTGACTAGCTTGAGGAGACTGGCTGAAGCTCTGCCTAAACAATCTGTGGATGGGGTGGCACCTGTGGCTCAGTGAGTAGGGCGCCGGCCCCATATACCGAGAGTGATGGGTTCAAACAGCCCCGGCCAAACTGCAACAAAAAAATAGCCAGGCATTGTGGAGGGTGCCTGTGGCCTCATCTACTTGGGAGGCTGAGGCAAGAGAATCACCTAGGCCCAGGAGTTGGAGATTGCTGTGAGCTGTGATGCCACAGCTCTCTACCAAGGGCGATAAAGTGAGACTCTATCTCAAAAAAAAAAAAAAAAATCTGTGGATGGAAAAGCACCACTTGTTTGCTACTGGAAAGGAAGATGATGATGAAGTTCCAGATCTTGTGGAGAATTTTAATGAGGCTCCCAAGAATGAAGCAAACTGAACTGAGTCAACTTTTGAAGATGAAACTTGAAGAAGTTACTGGAAGCTACTATTTTATATTATGACTGCTTTTTAAAATTGTTTATTTTATGGATCTAATAAAATCTAGATCTCTAATATTTTTAAGTCCAAAAAATAAAAAATAAAAATAAAAATAATTTTTAAAAAATCTTTAAGTTCTGAGGCAAGAGGATTGCTCGAGCCCAAGAGATGGAGGTTGCTGTGAGCTATGACGCCATAACACTCTACCCAGGGCAAAAGCTTGAGACTCTGTCTTAAATAAAAATAAATAAATAAACAAAATCTTTATTACTCATATTAGAAAAAATATATACTTGGGCGGCGCCTGTGGCTCAAGGAGTAGGGCACTGACCCCATATACTGAAGGTATTGGGTTTAAACTCAGCCCTGGCCAAAAAACTGCAAAAAAAGAAAAAAAAAAAAAAAAATTAAAGAATGAGATAGAAAAAATATATACTCATAAAAACTTGTTTTTCAAAATAAAACAGATATATACAGTATTTACCCAAAATAAATAAACTTGTCAGTCCTCTACTTCCTGTCCCCATTCCACTCTCCTGTTCTCAAAACTGGTATATTACAAACATGCACTATAGCAAAGAGGTTCAGAGAGTGGACTTGGGAACTAGATGAGTGACACCACTACTTATTAGCTTTGTAGACTTAGGCAAGTTACCCATCCTCATTGGGCCTCAATTTCCCCATCTGTACAATAGAGAACTTACTCAAAGGTTGTAAGGTACACAGTCGTCATTATGAAAATAGAGATTCCAGGCAGCACCTGTGGCTCCATGCCGGGCGTTGTGGTGTGCACCTGTAGTCCCAGCTACTCAGGAGGCTGAGGCAAGAGAATCACTTAAGCCCAAGAGCTGGAGGTTGCTGTGAGCTGCGATGCCATAGCACTCTACTAAGGGCGATAAAGTGAGACTCTGTTCTAAAAAAAAAAAAAGAAAAAAAGAAAGAAAGAAAAAGAAAACAGAGATTCCAATCCAATAGATCTCATGTGGGTATCTGCACTTAATAAATTCTGTGGTATTGCTGAGGCCATTGGCCCTGGGACTACACTTTGCAAGTAACTATGCTGTGCGTTGTTGTTTTCTTTTTGTTTGTTTGTTTTTTAACACACAGACACCCATGTAGGCATTTGTTTTAACAACAACATAAAAAAAGTTATGCTATGTTAGTACCTGATATTTTTCTCCTGCTTAATGCATTGTCAATAGTTCCTTTTCATTATTCCAATAATGTGATTTTAAACTGCATTATATTCAGTATTAGGTACTTTTGTGGTTTCCATTTTTTTAATATCATAGATAATGCTGGAATAAATATTCTTATACACACAAAAAGCACTGGTATATTAGTCATTCAATCCTCACAAGAAGAAAGATCATGTCATTGGTTATGTCTCCATTTGAAAAATACAGAAAGTGAGATTCAAGACCACACAGCTAATAAGTGGGTTACCAGAAAAGAACTTTGATGGATGAAGGTAACGTTGGTAAACTCTTTCACTCACTTATCTTGGGAGAAGTTGGCTGTGTTAGAAGGTATCTATCAACTACCTAAAAAGAACTATGACTGATAAAAGGATTTTAAAGTAAGACTTGTAAAGGCCATATCTACTCTAATAAGGTAAGACCAAATAGAAACTGTAAACTAAAAAGCCAGTAATGCAGTGAGTTATCAATCCTGCCCTTCCAGAAAGAGTGCAAATTATTGATAAGCCTGACAAAGCAGGACTTCATCTCTGATGATAGCCATACCCCTGCACACTGTCCTCACCTTCCCAATTCCAGAACAATGTAGTACTTTATCCTTCTAGAGAGCACAGTACTATTCTGGTCAAAATAAGCATTTTACAAACTCAGAAATTTGAGAGCAGGAACAAGGTCTAATTCATATACATCTTCCATTATGTGGTACCTAGCCCTTTATTTATTCAGTATATTTTTGTTTAAAAACAAAAACAAACTGGCCAGGTGCAGTGGCTCATGCCTGTGATCCTAGCACTCTGGGAAGCCCAGGAAGGTGGATTGCATGAGCTCAGGAGTCCAAGACTAGCCTGAGCAAAAGTCAGATGCTGTCTGTACTAAAAATAGAAAAACTAGCTGGGCATTGTGGCAGGTGCCTGATGTCCCAGCTACTTGGGAGGCTGAGGAAAGAAGATCACATGAGCCCAGGAGTTTGAGCTTGCTGTGAGCAAGCACTCTAGCCAGGATGACAGAGTGAGACTCTGTTTCAAAAATAAATATAATATAATATAATATAATATAATATAATATAATATAATATAATATAATATAATATAATATAAATCAAAAAGGAACAAATTTATTCATTCAACTCCTATGTTCTAGGCTCCGTTGTTGGGAGGTGAGGATATACCAATAAGCAAAAGAAAGTCCTAATCATCATGAAATTTACACTCTAGTGAAGGGCAACACATAAAAAACTATGATGATAGAGTCCCTAGAACAATTCCTGGCACATAGTAGGTAGCACTCAATAAGTACTTGTTAAATGATGAATAAATTAATGAATAAATATTATGTCAATAAGAATTAAATGCTATGGAGAAAAATAAGGCAGAGAGAGGGGACAGGGAAAGCAGAGGGCAGGAAAATACATTTTACTTAAACAGTTTGATTAAGAAATACTTCACTGATTAGGTGACGGTTGAGCAGAAACTGTCACCTAATCAGTGAAGGTAAGGGAGGTAAGAGAAAAGGCCATATTGATATCTGGAAAAATAACGTTCTAGACTGAAAAACAATTACAACGGCCCCAAAGGCCTGGCATGCTGGAGCAACTACAAGGAGACCAATATAGCTAGAACTAAGGGGAAGTGGTAGCCGATAAAGTCAGAACAAGAAGGAGAGGGTGTTACTGCAGATCCGCATGGCCTTATAGATCACAGTAAGGATGGTAGTTTTTAATGCAAGTGGGATTTTAACCTGGTACCCAGTAGACAGTTTTCAGCAGAGAAGTGACATACTCTTATATACGCTTAAACCAATTATTCTTAGCCGGGCACTGTGGCAGGTGCCTGTAGTCCCAGTTACTTGGGAAGCTGAGGCAGGACAATCACTTAAGCCCAAGAGTTTGAGTTGCTGTGAGCTGTGACGCCATCATACTCTACTGAGGGCAACACAGTGAGACTCTGTTAGACTTGAGGGATCAAGATCAAAAGGAGATAAACCAACAGTAGCAGGGAAGGTGGTTAAGTGTTCAAATACTGGATATATTTTGAGGTGAAGTAGACAGGACTGTGATAGCATGGCACTCTACTGAGGGCGACATAGTGAGACTCTGTCTCAAAAAAAAAAAACAATCCAGAGTTCATGGCCAGACATGCTGATTCACACCTATAATCTCACACTCAGCAAGTGGATTAGATGAGGAAAGTAAAAAGAATAGAATCAAGAGAGACTCCTTTATATCTGTATATTTGATAAAAATAAAACTGAGATGAGAAAGAACTTCCAGAGATGCAGGTTTGGTAAGAAAAGTTCTGAAGTCATATTTTTTTTTTTTTTTTTTTGAGACAGAGTCTTACTATGTCACCCTCAGTAGAGTGCTATTGCATCACAGCTCAGAGAAACCTCAAACTCTTGAGCTTAAGGGATTCCCTTGCCTCGGCCTCCTAAGTAGTCGGAACTACAGACACCCAGCTACTACAAATAGCCTGGCTACTTTTTTGTTGCAGTTGTTTAGCTGGTCTGGGCTGGGTTTGAACCCACCACCCACAGTGTATGTGGCTGGCGCCGTAACCACTGTGCTACAAGTGCCAAGCCTGTAGTTAGATTTTTTTTTTTTTTGAGACAGCCTCAAGCTGTCGCCCTGGGTAGAGTGCCGTGGCATCACATCTCACAGCACAGAAACCTCCAACTCCAGGGCTCAAGCAATTCTGCCTCAGCCTCCCAAGTTGCTGGAACTACAGGCGCCCGCCACCAATGCCCAGCCATTTTTTGGTTGCAGCTGTCAGTTTGGTGAGCCTGGGCTGGATTGGAACCCACCAGCTCCAGTGTATGTGGCCGGCGCCCTAGCTGCTTGAGCCACAGGTCCTGAGCCAAAGTTACATTTTTTAATAAGTACAAGAAACTAAATGAGTGCAGTGGTTCATACCTGTAATCCCAGCACTATGGTAGACTGAGGCAGGATGACTGCTCGAGGCCAAGAGTTTGAGGTTAGCCTGAGCAACATAACAAGACCCCATCTCTAAAAAAAATAAATAACCTAAAAATTAGTAGGGCATAGCAGTATATGCCTGTTGTCTCAGCTACTCAGGAAAGCTGAGGCAGAAGGATTCCTTGAGCCTAAGAGCTCGAAGTTACACTAAGTTATGATCACACTACTATGCTCCAGCCTAGAGAACAGAGCAAGACCCTATCACTAAAATTTAAAAAAAGGGGGTGGGGGTAGGGGAATCTATTAGACACCCAAGTAGAGATAGCCATTAGACAGATGAATACAAGGATCCGGAGTTAGCTCAGCACCTGTAGCTCAAGCAGCTGGGGTGCCAGCCACATACACTGGAGCTGGTGGGTTCAAATCCAGCCTGGGCCTGCCAAACAATGTCAACTACAACCAAAAAATAGCCAGGCATTGTGGCGGGCACCTGTAGTCCCAGCTACTTGGGATGCTCAGGCAAGAGAATCGCTTAAGCCCAAAGAGTTTGAGGTTGCTGTGAGCTGTGACAGCATGACACTCTACTGAGGGTGACATAGTGAGACTCTGTCTCAAAAAAAAAAAAAAAGAATCCAGAGTTCATGGCCAGACATGCTGATTCACACCTATAATCACAGCACTTTGGAAAGCTGAATTGCAAGGATCATTTGATCCCACTCTGGTATCATGGCCTATATTTATAAAAATTAAAAAAAAAAAAAAAAAAAAAACCAAAAAACAGCCAGGTGCCACCTGTAGTCTAGCTACTTGGGAGGCTGAGGCAATAGGACCACTTGAGCCCAGAAGTTTGAGGCTGCATTGAGCTCTGATCATACCAGTGCACTCTAACGGAGGCAACAGAGCAAAACCTAGTCTCAAAAATAAGGCCTTGGGTTCAGAAAAAAATTCTTTTTTTTTGTAGAAACAGAGTCTCACTTTATCACCCTCGGTAGAGTGCCATAGCATCATAGCTAACAACCACCACCAACTCCTGGGCTTAGGCGAGTCTCTTGCCTCAGTCTCCCAAGTAGCTGGGACTAGTAGGCGCCTACCACAACTCTCTGCTACTTTTTTTTTTTTTTTGTAGAGACAGAGTCTCACTTTACCGCCCTCGGTGGAGTGCCGTGACGTCACAGGACTCACAGCAACCTCCAGCTCTTGGGCTTCCGCGTTTCTCCTGCCTCAGCCTCCCACGCAGCTGGGACTACAGGCGCCCGCCACAACGCCCGACTATTTTTTTTGTTGTTGCAGTTCGGCCGGGGCTGGGTTTGAACCCGCCACCCTCGGTATATGGGGCCGGCGCCCTACTCACTGAACCACAGGCACCGCCCCCAGAAAAGAATTCTAAGGTAGTAATCAGAACTCAAGAATTGTCAGGGTATATAATGGTATTTAAAGTCTTGAAAGAAATAACCTAGGAAAGGTAGACAGACAAGAGATCCAAGGACTACTCTGAGTACTCCATGATTGGAGTCTGAGGAGATAAAGGTGATCAGAAAAAAAAAAAAAAGAAGAAGAAGATTGAGGACGGACGGACTAGTAAGATAGGAGAACCAAGGGAATGGCATCCTAAAGCCAAAAGAAGCTAAAGGGAGCACCAAATGCTGCTGAGAGGTCAAGAATGAAGATGGGTAAAAAATGACCACTGAATCTTCATGCTATTTTCTTTCTTTTTTTTTTTTTTTTGAGACATAGTCTCACTATGTTGCCCTTGGTAGAGTGCCGTTGCATCACAGCTCACAGCAACCTCCAATTCTTGGGCTTAAGTGATTCTCTTGCCTCAGCCTCCCAAGTAGCTGGGACTACAGGCACCCACCACAAGGCCAGGCTATCTTGTAGTTGTCATTGCTGTTGGCAGGCCTGGGCTGGATTCAAACCCACCAGCTCCAATACATGTGGCTGACGCCCTAGCCACTGAGCTACAGCTACTGAGCCTTCATGCTATTTTCTAAGCTTGTTCTTTCCTACTCCACACATACTATCTTTTCACCTCTTTTAATCCAGGTAAAATTCCAGTATTGTCTATGAATACACATAAGGTTTCTCTTTAATGCAGCTCCATCCATGTCTCAAAAACACACACAAAAAACCCCAGAAATTCATCCTCTTAATCTGGACACAACAAATTTTACAGGGACTATTTATTTATTTATTTATTTATTTTTGAGACAGTCTCATTTTTTTGCCCTTGGTAGAGTCCTATGGCATCACAGCTCACAGCAATCTCAAATTCTTGGGCTCAAGCAATTCTCTTGCCTCAGCCCTCCCAAGTAGTTGGAACTACAGACACCCACCACAATGCCTGACTCTTTTTGTTGTTGTTGTTGTTACAGTTTTCGTTGTTGTTTAGCTGGCCCCCGCCAAGTTCGAACCTTCCAACATTGGTGCATGTGGCCGGCACCATAACCACTGTGCTGTGAGTGGGCGCCCAGCCTACACAGAATAATACTGAACAAATGCTTTGCCTGGTTGAAGTAACTATCTCTCTGAAACAAAGTATCCTGTGCTCAATAAGCAGGAATCAAAGAAATAACTTATTTAAATGAATTTCTTTTGTTTTGACATAAAGTAGCAATCATTTTGTTTTATTTTAATAGATATAATAAGACAAGTGGTTTTTAGTTACATGGATGAACTGTAGAGTGGTGAAGTTGGGACTTTTAGTGTATCCATTACCCACGTAAGTGTATACTGTACCCAACAAGTATTTAGTAATCTTTTTTTTGTTTTTGTTTTTTTTGAGACAGAGTCTTACTCTGTCACTCTAGGTAGAGTGCCATGGTGTCATAGCTCATAGCAACCTCAAACTCTTAGGCTCAAGCGATCCCCTTGCCTCATTCTCCCAAGTAGCTGGGACTACAGGTGCCCACCACAACACCGGGCAATTTTTAGAGATGAGGTTTGGCACTTGCTCAAGCTGGTCTCGAACTCACGAGCTCAAGGGATCCACCCTCCTCGGCCTCCCAGAGTGCTGGGATTACAGGTATGAGCCACCGGGCTGGCCTAGTAATCATTTTTGAACTACCTTCCCTTCTCCCTAACTCAAACATCCTAACCACCTTAACAAACACTCTAAATTCCCACAAACACTCCTCCTCAAAAGCAAAACAGAACACAATTAGATTTCAAAAGCTCACACCTATAATCCAAGCACTTTGGGAGGCAGAGGATCAGTTGAGCCCAGAGAGTTCAAGAACAGTATGGGCAACACAGCAAAACCTCATCTCTACAAACAATAAGAAAAATGAACCAACAACCATGGTGGCACACACCTGTAGTCCCAGTCAGTCTGGAGGCTGAGACAGGAAGATTGTCTGAGTCCAGGAGTTTGAAGTTGCACTGAACTGTGACTGTGCCACTACACTCAAACCTGGGCAAGAAAGAAATGAGTATAATTGTGACGGATGTATTACTTAGTTCAATGTAAGCATTTCACATTGTATATCGAAGCAGAACCCTGAGCCCCATAAATGCATCAATATACAAATATAATTTAATAAAAACAATTTAAAAAATAAAGAGCTCATATTTCACTTTTCAAAAAAAAAACCCAAAAAGCCAATAAACCTGGGCAAGAATGTGAGATCCTACCTTTATTGTTAAAAAAACAAACAAAAACAAAACAAATACTTCCAGTGGCTCACACCTGTAACCCTAGCACTCTGGAAGGCCGAGGCAAGTGGACTACTTGAGCTCAGGAGTTCAGACCAGCCTGAGCAAGAGTGAGATCCCTTCTCTACTAAAAATAGAAAAACTAATCAGACTTTGTCCCTAAAAGAACAAAAAGCATATCTTCTTTCTTTTTCTTTTTCTTTTTTTTTGAGACAGAGTCTCACTTTGTCACCCTCAGTAGAGTGCATTGGTGTCACAGCTCACAGCAACTTCAAACTCTTAGGCTTAACCAATTCTCTTGCCTCAGCTTCCGGAGTAGTTGGGACTACAGGCAACCCCCTACAATGCTTTGCTATTTTTAGAGATAAGGTCTCCTTCTTGCTCAGGCTGGGTCTCATACCTGTGAGCTCAGGCAATCCACCCACCTTGGCCTCCCAAGTGCTGGGATTACATGCTTGATCCACCACACCCAGCCCCAACAGACATCTTGAGGGCAAGAACAGGATCTCATTTTTATATACTAACGACTGGAACATAGCATGCAATCAATAATTATCTGTTGAATAAGTGAATAAAATGAAATCTGACTTCAAATGCCTTCTGTGAGGCAGCGGAGTGGCTGCTTCTGTGGCTCAAAGGAGTAGGGCGCCGGCCCCATATGCTGGAGGTGATGGGTTCAAATCCAGCCCTGGCCAAAAACTGCAAAAAAACCAAAGCCTTCTGTGATTTTCTTTTTTGGAGAAAGAGTCTCACTATGTCACCCTCAGTAGAGTGCCCTGGCGTCATAGCTCACACCAACCAACCAACTTCCAACTCTTGGGCTTATGCAATTCTCTTGCCTCAGCCTCCCAAGTAGCTGGACTTCAGGTGCCCACCACAATGCCTAACTATTTTTTGTTGTAGTTGTCACTGTTTTGTTTTTTTTTAGAAACAAAGCCTCACTCTGTCACCCTTCATAGAGTGCCATAGCATCACAGCTCACAGCAACCTCCAGCTCTTGGGGCTGAGGAGATTCTCTTGCCTTGGCACCCGCCACAATGCCCAGCTATTTTTTTGTTGCAGTTTGACCAGGGCCGGTTTTGAATCCACCACCCTTGGTATATGGGACCAGTGTCCTACTCACTGAGTCATAGGCACCACCCAGTTTTCAGTCACTGTTGTTCAGCTGGCCTGGGCAGAGTTCAAACCTGCCACCCTCGGTGTATGTGGCTGGCACCATAACCACTGTGCTACTTAGGAAACGCCAAGCCACCTTCTATGATTTTTTTTATTTATCTATTTTTTTAGAGACAAGAGTCTTACTCTGTCACCCTTGGTAGAGTGCTATGACATCACAGCTCACAGCAACCTCCAACTCTTGGGCTTAGGTGATTCTCTTGCCTCAGCCTCCCGAGTAGCTGGGACTACATGCACCCTCCACAACTCCCAGCTGTTTTTTGTTGCCGTTGTCACTGCTGTTTTAGCTGGCTGGGGCTGTGTTCAAACCCACTACCCTCAGTATAAGGTGCTGGCGCCCCACCCACTGAGCCACACATGTCAAGCAAAGTTTGATTTTTTTCTTTTCTTTTTTTTTTTTTTGAGACAGAGTCTCACTGTCACCCTTGGTAGAGTGCCATGGCGTCACAGCTCACAGCAACCTCAGACTCGTGGGCTTAAGCGATTCTCTTGCCTCAGCCTCCCAAGTAGCAGGGACTACAGGTGCCCACCACAATGCCCAGCTATTTTTTTTTTTTTTGGTTGTAGTTGTCATTGTTGTTTGGCAGGCCCAGACTGGATTCGAACCCCCCAGCTCCCATGTTATGTGCCTGACGCCCTAGCCACTTGAGCCACAGGTGCCAAGCCCACCTTCTGTGATTTTTGTAACACGTCTGTCTTGATAAACCAATTTAACTAAGGCTAATATTAAAATTATTGGGAAATGATCACATCCCCACCTGATAACAGAAACAAAGAAATTTCTCCTACATAATATTGAAAATAGAGAATAAACAAGGGAAGTTCATACTACCCAAAATGAGCCTGGGAAGAGTTCTCATACCAGCTGCTCTTCCTTGGTATAACACAGGAGCCTATGCTTTTCACACCACAGGTGGGGCTAATGGACCCTGGGAGTGCTCTCTTCACCTTCTTTTCACCTACCCTACATTTTCCTCTTCTCTCCAGCCTATTCTCTCTTTCCTCTTCTTGCCCTTTCTTCCCTTTCTCACTTTTCCTATACCTTGTATTTGCATTCTGCTTTTACTCCTTCCTTTAACTTTTCTCTATACTCCCTTCCCCACAGCTTATTTTAGGCAGAGTTATCATGGCTTTGCCCAATCAGGAGAACTTAAGTCAAAAGATGTTGCTGTCTTTCTTGGTCACTTTTGCAAACTACACCAAAATATTATGTTTCTCAGGGAATCAAGAAGGGATATCCTAACAGCGTATGAAGTGAAACTGTTACCAACTACAACGTGGGTAAGACATGTTCCTAGGATGTAGTAAGCTAGAGAATAATAGGGGAAAAGCCCTCTCCACTATTATTATTTTAAAGGCCAGCACGGTGGCTCATGCCTGTAATCCTAGCACTCTGGGAGGGCAGACAAGTAGATTGATGAGTTCAAGACCACCCTGAGCAAGAGCAAGAACCTATCTCTAAAAAACAGTCAGATAGGCTCAGCACCTATAGCTCAAGTAGCTAAAGCACCAGTCACATACACCAGAGCTCATGGGTTCGAATCCAGCCTGCACCTGTCAAAACAACAATGACAACTACAACTAAAAAATAGCTGGGTATTGTGGTGGGCACCTGTAGTCCCAGCTACTTGAGAGGCTGAGGCTAGAGAATAGCTTAAGCCTAGGAGTTAGAGGTTGCTGTGAGCTGTGACGTCACTGCACTCTATCCAGGGCGACAGCCTGAGGCTCTGTCTCAAAAAAAAAAAAATTGTCAGATAAAGGACAGCACCCATAGCTCAGTGGTAGGATGTTGGCCACATACATTGAGGCTGGTGGGTTTGAACCCAGCCTAAGCCAGATAAACAATGACAACTGCAACAACAACAACAAAAGCCAGGCATTGTGGCGGGCACCTGTAGTCCCAGCTAACTTGGGAAGTTGAAGACAAGACAATCACTTAAGCCCACAAGCTGGAGGTTGCTGTGAGCTGTGATGTCATAGTACTCTACACAGGGTGACAGCTTGAGACCCTGTCTCAAAAGAAAAAAAAAAAAAAAAAGTACCTCACCTGGCCTATTATTTTAAATAAAAGAAAAAGATTGGGGTGTCTCAGCGCCTATGCCTCAAGCCAGCCACATACACCTGAGCTGGCAGGTTCGAATCCAGCCTGGGCCCACCAAACAATGACAGCGGCAACCAAAAAATAGCCTGGCGTTGTGGTGGGCACCTGTAATCCCAGCTACTTGAGAGGCGGTGGCAGGTGACTCGTTTGAGCCCAGGAGTTGGTTATAGCTGTGTGGTTTTTTGCCATAGCACTCTACCCAGGGTGACAGCTTGAGGCTCTGTCTCAAAAAAGAAAAAAAAAAAAAAAAAGAAAGAGAAAGGTTGGGCCTGGGTACAGTGGCTCACACCTGTAATCCTAGCTCGTGGGAGGCCAAGGCAGATGGAGTGCCTGAGCTCACAGGTTTGAGACCACCCTAAGCAAGAGCAAGACCCGGTCTCTAAAAATAGCCGGGCATTATGGCGGGCACCTGTAGTCCCTACTACTCAGGAGGCTGAAGAAAGAGAATCACTTGAGCCCAAGATTTTGAAGTTGCTGTGAGCTATGACATCACAGCACTCTATCAAAGGCAACAAAGTGAGACTCTGGTTCTAAAAAGAAAAAAGAAAAACGTTGGGCACAGTGGCTCACACCTATAATCCTAGCACTCTGGGAGACCAAGGCAGGTGGATTACCTGAGCTCAGGAGTTTGAGACCAGCCTGAGCAAGAGCAAGACCCTGTCTATACTAAAAAAAAAAGACAGGCTTGGCAGTGCCTGTAGCACAAGCAGCTATGACACCAGCCACATACCAGAGCTGGCAGGTTCAAATCCAGTTCTGGCCCGCCAAACAACAATGACAACTATAACCAAAAATAGCCAGGCATTGTGGCGGGTGCCTGTAGTCCCAGCTACTTGGGAGACTGAAGCAAGAGGATCACTTTAGCCCAAGAGAGTGAGGTTGCTATGAGAAGTGACGCCATGGCACTCTATCCAGGGCAACAGCTTGAGACTCTGTCTCTAAAATAAAATAAAATAAAAGACAGGTCGACACCCGTAGCTCAATGGTTAGGGCGCCAGCCACATACACGGAGGCAGGTGGGTTCAAACCTGGCCCAGGCCTGTTAAATAACAATGACAACTGCAACAACAATAAAAATAGCTGGGCGTTGTGGCGGGTCTATAGTCCCAGCTACTTGAGAGGCTGAGGCAAGAGAATTGCTTAATCCCAAGAGTTAGAGGTTGCTGTGAGCTATAATGCCACAGCACTCTACCAAAGGTAACACAGTGAGACTCTATCTCAAAAATAAATAAATAAATAAATAAATAAATAAATAAATAAATAAGATCTACGCCCATAGCACAGTGGTTACGGCGTCAGCGATATTCACTGAAGGTGGCGGGTTTGAACTAGCCTGGGCCAGCTAAACAACAACAACTGCAACAAAAAACAGCTAGGTGTTGTGGCAGGCACCTATAGTCCCAGGTGAGGCAAGAGAATCACTTAGGCCCAAGAGTTTGAGGTTACTGTGAGCTATGATGCCATGGCTCTCTACCGAGGGTGACATAGTGAGACTATGTCTCAAAAAAATAAATAAATAAATAGAAGACAATAGAAAAACTAGCTGGGTGTTGTGGTAGGCACCTATAGTCCCAGCTATTAGGGAGGCCGAGACAAGAGGATCGCGGGGAGGGGAGGGGGAAGAAAAGAGAAGAGAAAGAGAGGAAAAGAAAGAAAAGGAAGAAAAATATATCAATCTAAAGGGGGAAAGAACAACCATGTTTTTGAAAAAATGCTGCATATTGGCAGGGCAAATTTAAGTAGCTGTGGTCTACCTGATGAACTAAGCAGATTAAATAAAAATATGGCTCTTGTCCCAGGAAATTTAAAATAGTCTTGTTGGGGAATCATCCCTACCCTTTCCCAAACCCATAAATGTAAACTTTCAGAGAACAAGAGAGAAGAGATTATCTTAAACTAAAGGAGCCAGGAGCCTAGGATAAACGCACTGAATGTTCTATAACAGAAAAATAAAGACTGGCTGGAAAGCTTTTTGAGTTTAAAGTTATCCCAGGCCGGGCGCAGTGGCTCACATCTATAATCCCAGTACTTTAGGAGGCCAAGGTGGACAGATTGCCTAAGCTCACAGGTTTGAGACCAGCCTGAGTTAGAGCGAGATCCCATCTCTAAAAATAGTCAGGTGGCATGGCTGGCGCCTGTAGTTACTTGGGAGGCTGAGGCAAGAGATTTGGTTGAGCCCAAGAGTTAGAGGTTGCTGTGAGCTATGATACCGAGGTACTCTACCAGGGGTGACACAGTAAGACTCCATCTCAAAAAAAAAGAAGTTATCCCACGTGTCAAAGTTCATGCCACAAGCATCAGAAGCCAAGAAAAGGAAAAATTCAGAACCAGTCAGGAGGCCCAGCTAAGGTTTTTTTTTTTCCTGAGACAGAGCCTCAAGCTGTCGCCCTGGGTAGAGTGCAGTTGCATCACAGCTCACAGCAACCTCCAAATCTTGGGCCTAAGAGATTCTCTTGCCTCAGCCTTCCAAATAGCTGGGACTACAGGCCACCCGCAACAACGCCCAGCTATTTTTCGGTTGTAGTTGTCATTGTTGTTTGGCAGGCCCCGGCTGGATTCCAACCCACCAGCTCTGATATATGTAGCTAGCGCCTTAGCTGCTTGAGCTACAGGCACCGAACCCCAGCTGAGGTCTTAATAAGCTGTTACCTTGGGTAAGTCATTTTGCTTCTCTGATCCAAAGATAGCTCCTCCATAAAATGAGAATAACCTCATTGCCAAAATTGTCTGTGACAATTAAACAAGTAATGTGAATTCATTTAGAAAGGTTTCATGTAACATACCAAATTAACGTAAGAGGAAGCAAGGATCATTCCTCTGAACAGAGCATAAATCCTGTGGTTCAACTTCCAAAATCAGCCTGACTCACCTTTTCAGCCTTATTAAACTCCTTAATCAATGTGTGGTCACTGTGTAGGAGGAGAAGAGTCATGTGTGAGGCTCCAGGGGTGGGGCAGTGACTATTTAGTCAGTTGCTCTACATGTCAGTGGTTTAATCTATAAAATGAGTGTTATGGAATTCACTCAGGTATCTACAAGTTAATGCAGGTCTAAGGAAGGAAGCAGAAAATTTGTCAAAAGTGACAAAAATATTTATATAAACCTTCTCCCCAGAGATAAGTAATCCTCTCCCTTAGGAATAAATACCAAAGTCATCAAATGTCATTACTCCTTAGACAAAATTAGAATAGGCCTTAGTGATCATTTTATCTCTTGTTTTACAGATGGGAAAACTAAGACCCAGAGACGTGAACTAGGTTGTAGAAGTCTCCCAATCAGTCAGTGGCTAAACTGGGGCCAGAGCCCACAGCTCCGATTCCAAAGTCCAGTGACCTCCTTGCCAGATCACAGCATCACCCAAGGTAACCTGTGGCCTACACAACACATCAAGACACATTACAGGCTGGGCATGTAATGTGTAATCCCAACACTCTGGAGTCTAAGACAGGTGGATTGCCTGAGCCCAGGGGTTCAAGACCAGCCTGAGCAAGAGTAAGACCCTGTCTCTAAAAATAGCCAGGTGTCATGCTGGGCACCTGTAGTCCCAGCTACTTGTCGCCCTGGGTAGAGTGCGGTGGCATCACTTCAACTTCTGGGCTGACGCGATTCTCCTGCCTCTGCCTCCCAAGTAGATGGGACTACAGGCGTCCAGGTAAGAGAATCACTTGAGCCCAGGAGTCTGAGGTTACTGTGAGCTATGATGCCATAGCACTCTACTGAGGGCAACAAAGCGAAACAAAAAAAAAAAAAAAAAATTGCACAGAATAAGGTTTAGACCAATGCCTACCACATAATAAGCACTTGGTGCTATTTATTGTCACATCTGTTTTGTACCTATCTACTACAATTGTTTGTAAGATTATATAAAATAATCTGAGGGGCCAGGACTGAGGGCTTACGCCTGTAATCCTAGCACTCTGGGAGGCTAAGACGGGTAGACTGCCTAAGTTCACGGTTCGAGACCAGCCTGAGCCAGAGTGAGAACCTTGTCTCTAAAAATAGCCAGGCATTGTGGCAGGCGCCTGTAGTCCCAGCTACTCAGAAGGCTGAGGCAAGAAATCCCTTGAGCTGAAGAGTCTGAGGTTGCTGTGAGCTATGACACCATAGCACTCTACCAAGCGCAACAAAATGAGACTCTTATCTAACAAAAAAGCCAGACACAGTGGCTCACACCTGTAAATCCCAGCACTCTGGGAGGCCGAGGAGGGTAGATTGCCTGAGCTCACAGGTTAGAGCCCAGCCTGAGTCAGAGCGAGACCTCATCTCTAAAAAAAAAAAACCCAGGTATTGTGGCAGGCACTTGTGGTCCCAGCAACTTGGGAAGCTGAGGCAAGAGAATCACTTGAGCCCAAGAGTTTGAGGTTGCTGTGAGCTATGATACCACTGCTACAGCACTCTACCAAAGGGTGACAAAATGAGACTCTGTGTCCAAAAAAAGAAAAATCCCCATGATTGCATTAATGTACATAACTATAATTTAATTTAAAAAAAAGAAAGAAAGAAAGAAAGAAGGAAAGAAAGAAAGAAAAGATTATATAGAATAATCTGAAAGCACTTTGGAAAACCTGGTATCTGATATTAATATAATAAATTAAAGACAAAAAGCCTTTCTGCTCATCTCTGACACCCAGATACTCAGCTCCTTATCTAGGCACATTATTTGTTGGTTGGCCCACTAGCTATGTGCTACAATGAATTGAAGCATCCACAGCCTATGATTAATCTAACAGTCATGCTCTGTCAGTCTTCACAGAGAAATGCAGGTTTGGCACCACAGAAAAATTATTTTTACCTGATTGGGGTGGGGAAGATGGTAAGCAGTTCAGGAAGGCAAGTGAGTCATATACAGGTTTGTTCCTCCAGAACCAGGTGAACTCAAATGTGAAGGCCAGAATGACAGACACCTGAGTCTTTGGGCTCCTTCTGAATCACTTCCCCCTCCCTAATCTCACTCAGACAACTCATAAAACAGCATCTGAGGCTAGGCGCCTGTGGCTCAAGCGGCTAAGGCGCCAGTCACATACACCTGAGCTGGCAGGTTCGAATCCAACCCCGCCTGGGCTACAACCAAAAAATAGCCGGGCATTGTGGCGGGTGCCTTGTAGTCCCAGTTACTTGGAAGGCAGAGGTAGGAGAATCACTTCAGCCCAGAAGTTGGAGGTGCTGTGAGCTGCAATGCCACAGCACTCTAACCAGGGTGACAGCTTGAGGCTCTGTCTCAAAAAAAAAAAAAAAAAAAACATCAACTGAGCCCATTACAGGTCTCTCTCACATTAGGAAATGCTGGGAGCCCTCAGATACAAATAGGGACAGCCTGCACAACAAAAAGTTATCTGAGGGTGGCGCCTGTGGCTCAAAGGGGTAGGACACTGGCCACATATACGGGAGGTGGTGGGTTCAAACCCAGCCCAGGCCTAAAAAAAAAATGTTATTTGAGGGAGTTGTCTTTTTTTAGAGAAAGTCTCATTTGATCACCCTCGGTAGAATACCATGACGTCACAGCTCACAGCAACCTCCAACTCCTGGACTGAGGTGATTCTCTTGCCTCAGCCTCCAGAATAGCTGGGACAACAGGCACCCACAACAGCACGGAGCTAGTTTTTGGTTGCAGTTTGGCTGAGGCTGGGTCTAACCGGCCACCCTCGGTACATGGGGCCAGCGCCCTACCCACTGTGCCACAGGCGCCACCTATCAGAGGGATTTTTTTTTTTTTTTTTTGAGACAGAGCCTCAAACTGTAGCCATGGGTAGAGTGCGGTGGCATCACAGCGCACTGCAACCTCCAACTTCTGGGCTGACACGATTCTCCTGCCTCGACCTCCCAAGTAGCTGGGACTATAGGCGCCCGCCACAGCACCCGGCTATTTTTTGGTTGCAGCTGTTGTTGTTTGGCGGGTCCTGCCTGGATTCGAACCCACCAGCTCAGGTGTATGTGGCTGACGCCCTAGCCGCTTGAGCTACAGAAGCCGAGCCATCTGAGATATTCTTAAAACGACAAATTCATTTAAACTTTTAGAATACCATTAAAATTCTGAAATCCTGATTTACAAAAAAAAAAACAGGAAGATGTGCTCACCAGCAAGGATATCAGAAGGTCTGAATTCCATCCCCCGACACTGCGTGACCTTGAATTAAGTCACTGCATCTCTCTGTTTAAGTGTCTTCCTCTGTTTAAAAAAAAAAAGAGAGACAGATAACACCAACCTCTGAGGATAATCGTGAAAGTTAAAAACGATATGCAGTAACATGCCTAACATAGATTTTGGCACTGACAAATGCATGCTAAACCTCTGTCCCTTCTAGACTCAAAGTGAACACCTATTGTGGTAGACTGAGATTTCACAGTTAGTAGCCTGTGAATAAGTAATAGGCATCCTTGTCTCTTTATGGACGTAGTCCTGCCTTTTCGGAAACCTTATAAAATACTTTAGTCTCTCCAGCACAACAGCCTGGACTAGGAAATCGGAAAGCAGTAATTTCCCATTTTATTCAAATGCTTTGGTACTGTGGAGGCTCAAATTACCCCTGAGTACGGCCCTTCTCCATTATTAAACTTTAGAAGACCAAAAAGATCAATATCGCGCCTATATATTTTACACGGTCCCATTTCAAATGAAAGCAAAGGAATCGCATTAAGTCTCTCGCTAAGCTTCGGACCAGCAGGGGGATTTTATGCGGGCATAGTCACAATGCTTGAAGCGCAGAGAAGGCGCGGGGAAGGAAAAGGGGTGCGTTATGGAGCGTTCGGGACGACCCCAATTTCTTGCTGGCGACGAATCCAGGCCACGTGTCGCCATTTTGTGTTCAGGAAACATGGCGGCCACCCCCGCGAGGAAGGGGGGAGGCGGACGAGCGCCACGTTAGCCTCTTTCTCTAAGGGATCCTGAGCACGCTGCGTACACGGCCTTTTCTGGTCTGGCTTAGCCCCAGGAGGCAGGGAATGGGGTAGAAATCACAACTCGTAGGACGGCGACTAGAGCAATGTCCTCAGCTAGAGGAACTCAAGTAAAAACGAGCTTCCAAGATGGCGGGCCCCATCGGGGCCGCCCCCGGACGCGGGGCGCGGCGGCCTCACTGAAGGGAAGGGGCCAAAAGGCAGCAACGGGGACGTTGACCGCCCATGAAAAACCGCTACCACAGACCCCCAAATCCCTGGGCAGCGCCCCCTGAATAAACGAGGCTTCCACACAAGCACACTATTGTTCCAAATGTCTGACAAGGATACCACGGTTGAAACAGCGCAAGGGCAGGAGGTGGGGTTTCTGTGGCTTTAACCGACAGAAACTTGCAAAATGCAAACAAAGCATTATGTAAATGGACGCCATTCTTTTTATGGCCGTGTTTCTTGCACTTCCCAGAAAAGTCACTACAACCGCGATTCGGGCGGCGAAAGGGGATGGGTTTCAGTCTTTCTACTCATCCGCTACCACGGGAGGGCCGGGACATGGGTAGGGACTGGCGCGGGGTACCGGGGCGCCGGGGACGAAGGGCCCCCACGTGCCCAACCGCGCGCGCGCCCGCCCGTCAGGCCTCGCCTCGCCTCGCCTCGCCACCCCTCCCCCCCGGAAGAGGCACCTGCCCCTCCCTTCCCCCCCACATCCTTGCGCACGCGCTCTGGGCACCTCACGCGCACGTTTTAAACCCGCGGCGTCCTGGCTACCGCCTGTAGTTACTGCCGGGGCTGCCCGCATTGTTCCGCGGGCAAACTCTAATTGTAAAGTTAGAAAATAAAAAGTGCCTCCCATGCACAACACTAATATTTTCAACCATCCGTCAGTGCCGTCAGAGTTAATAAAATACACGTTTGTTTTAAAGCTTTGCCGGACTCTCACCTTCCGCTCAACTTTACTTTATTGTCACTACTGCGGTGTTAAGAGGATTTTTTTTTAAGCACCTTGCGCGAGTTGGCGCAATCTTGTGACCTAAAAAAGACGGGTCCTCATTTTTTTTAAGGGGTCCTGCGCGGCAAGCACTTCCGGGGTCAGAGGGTACGCGGGGTTGAAAGCGGGCTTCCCGCCCCGCCCAGACCGCCGAGGCTGCCGCCGGAGTCGCCACCGCCGCGCCCTCGCCCACCCGCCCGCCCGCCGCTCCCGGCCCCGCTCGCCCCCTCTGCCGCCGCCGCCCGCCCCAGAGACTACGCCGCGACCTCCCACCCGCGCCCTCTCGCTCCCGCGGCCCTCGCTCGCCTCGCGCCGGCAGTTTTGGGCCTACACCTCCCCTCCCCCCGCCAGCCACCAAAGACTTGACCACGTAACGAGCCCAACTCCCCCGAACGCCGCCCGCCGCTCGCCATGGATGCCGGTGTGACTGAAAGCGGACTAAATGTGACTCTCACCATTCGGCTTCTTATGCACGGAAAGGAAGTAGGAAGCATCATTGGGAAGAAAGGGGAGTCGGTTAAGAGGATCCGCGAGGAGAGTGGCGCGCGGATCAACATCTCGGAGGGGAATTGTCCGGAGAGAATCATCACTCTGACCGGCCCCACCAATGCCATCTTTAAGGCTTTCGCTATGATCATCGACAAGCTGGAAGAAGATATCAACAGCTCTATGACCAACAGCACGGCGGCTAGCAGGCCCCCGGTCACCCTGAGGCTGGTGGTGCCGGCCACCCAGTGCGGCTCCCTGATTGGGAAAGGCGGATGTAAGATCAAAGAGATCCGTGAGAGTACCGGGGCCCAGGTCCAGGTGGCGGGGGATATGCTGCCCAACTCCACCGAGCGGGCCATCACCATCGCTGGCGTGCCGCAGTCTGTCACCGAGTGTGTCAAGCAGATCTGCCTGGTCATGCTGGAGACGCTCTCCCAGTCTCCGCAAGGGAGAGTCATGACCATTCCGTACCAGCCCATGCCGGCCAGCTCCCCAGTCATCTGCGCGGGCGGCCAAGATCGATGCAGCGACGCTGCGGGCTACCCTCACGCCACCCATGACCTGGAGGGACCACCTCTAGATGCCTACTCGATTCAAGGACAACACACCATTTCTCCGCTCGATCTGGCCAAGCTGAACCAGGTGGCAAGACAACAGTCTCACTTTGCCATGATGCACGGCGGGACCGGATTCGCCGGAATTGACTCCAGCTCTCCAGAGGTGAAAGGCTATTGGGCAAGTTTGGATGCATCTACTCAAACCACCCATGAACTCACCATTCCAAATAACTTAATTGGCTGTATAATCGGGCGCCAAGGCGCTAACATTAATGAGATCCGTCAGATGTCCGGGGCCCAGATCAAAATTGCCAATCCAGTGGAAGGCTCTTCTGGTAGGCAGGTTACTATCACTGGTTCTGCTGCCAGTATTAGTCTGGCCCAGTATCTAATCAATGCCAGGCTTTCCTCTGAGAAGGGCATGGGGTGCAGCTAGAACAGTGCAGGTTCCCTTATAACCCCTTTCTGCTGTTTTCCCATGATCCAACTGTGTAATTTCTGGTCAGTGATTCCAGGTTTTAAATAATTTGTAAGTGTTCAGTTTCTACACAACTTTATCATCTGCTAAGAATTTAAAAATCACATTCTCTGTTCAGCTGTTAATGCTGGGATCCATATTTAGTTTTATAAGCTTTTCCCTGTTTTTAGTTTTGTTTGGGTTTTTTGGCTCATGAATTTTATTTCTGTTTGTCGATAAGAAATGTTAAGAGTGGAATGTTAATAAATTTCAGTTTAGTTCTGTAATGTCGAGAATTTAAGAATTAAAAAATGGATTGGTTAAAAAATGCTTCATATTTGAAAAAGCTGGGAGTTGCTATCTTAAACTCTTTGTTGGTGCTTTTTTTTTTTTTTTTTTTTTGCTCCTCTTTTAGTCTTAGGTGATTGGAGGGAGGAGGGAGAAGGGTGGGTCCATCCTGGTATTCTCTCAAGACCTTCTCACCTTATTGGTAAGATCCCATTCTCTCTCTGCCCCAACAAAGGAACGGGGGAGGTCAGGCCTGCTTTAGGATGTCTGTTAAGACTAAGGGGTTTCCCCAGGTAGTGACATCTCTCCAAATTCCAGAGAGAGGCCTCTGCCCATTTCTCTGGTAGAAAAACAATTTTCTGGGATTGAAAAAAGTGCCCATTCAGTAGGCTCTGATGAATGGCAGATTATTCTCCATGGAGCCAGTCCCTCCTACTCCACCCCCATCTCACACAATAAACTTAGCCAAAAACAAAAAAATATTCTAAGGTGGGAGGAGCTTGGGGAAGGGATGGGGGGAAAGACTGGGAGGGGAAGAAAGGGAAGGGAGGGTTTGGGGGAGGCCAAAAGCTGCAGGGTTATGGTGGGGGTAGAGGAATCTTGGTTGGAGAGCTGTAGTGGGACTGGGGATGGTACCAAGAGGACGCACGTGTGAAGCATGCACCTGTGGCAAGCAGCCTGTCAGAGGATGTTATTACACCTGCCAAATGGTGTATCCAGAAACAAAAGAAGCCCAGTTAAATTCTTCAGCTGTGTGCACTGTTTAGAGGATCATTACCAGGAAATAATCCTGCCTAAACGGGCCCTCTTCACAGGGTGGAATGTAGACTGATCATTGCCTGTGACCTAAGAATGACCTGGATGTTAAAATGCAGATTCCTAGTCCCACACCAAAACTATTTAGAAAACTGCATTTTTAATAAAGACACCTTCCCACCTACCACCCCCACAAAAGTTCTTAGATTTGAGTGTCACTGATTACCTTCAGCTAATAAGGAAGATCCTGTTGTTAAGGTCTGCAGCCACATGAGCCCATGGGATTAGGCTGGATCTGATAAGAAAAATACTTCATAGGCAAAGACATTAGAAACAACAGTGCAACACAACAGACAGGTGCCAAAGTGGGTAGTTAAACTCCATGCGCTAGGGAAGATCATTAATGGCAAAAAGAAATTCCTGTGGGAGGAGAGTATTATCCACAACATTTGTTTAGGCTTATCTCTACAGGACATCAGTTCCTTCTTCCTGAAGTGGTTCTCAGAGTCCCTGGAGGTAAGATTGGGGTCTGCCCCTACACTTCATACCCACTGTGTATGGTCTCACAGGAAGTCAGACTGAAGGAACCCAAATTCTGGATTTAGATCTGCATTCAAATTGGGTTTTGCCACTTTCTGCTGGGCAAATTACTTAATCTCTTTATAAAAGATGTTAAAAGTACACACCTGAGCTTGTGAAAATAAAATGAGAGCGTGTATGTAAAGCAAATCAGGGCTTAGAACACAGTAAAACTTCAGCATACTTCAGATTACAAAAAGCTAAGAGGCCCATTTTGCAGGGGTAGGAGTTAGCTGTAACACTGGGACAGAGAAGATAATTAGAAGGTAAGAAACAAAGCAATATGTATTAAACGTGGAATTGAGAGAAGAGAATTGGACTGAGGGCAAGAACGTAAAAGGATTGGGTATGGTGTTGTTTTTTTATGAGACAGTGGCATCACAACTCACAGGAACCTCAAACTCTTAGGTTCAGGGGATCCTCTTGCCTCATCCTCCCAAGTAACTGAGACTATAGGCACCTGCCACAACGCTGACTATTTTTTAGAGATGGGGTCTTGTGGCTCAGGCTGGTCTGAAACCTGTGAGCTCAAGCAGTCCACCCACCTTGTCTCCCAAGTGCTGGGATTATAGGTTTGCACCACTGTGCCCAGCCAGGGTATGGTGTCTTCTGAGAACAATAAGCACAGGTCAGGGCAGAGTAGAAATAAGCTTGTACCCTCAAACACCAAGCTAAGTAGTATAAGAATCCCTGAAGTGAGCATTTTGAATACCCTGGGTAAGCAGTTTGAGTGCCCTTTGAAAAGTAGGCCTAAAACTTTATTCAGCCACACTCCTTATGGGGCAAAACTGGCAATAGTTTGTAAAATAATGAATTTGGCATCAAAACTTAAAATGAAGTGCAGCTTGGGAAGGCTAAAGGCAGGAACAACAGTCAGAAAACTATAAGGAAGAGGCAGCAGGTTCTAATATATAGGTTTGGAAGTAGTAGCAGTGAAAATGCAAAGGGGCCAACGGATGCAGAACAATTCAGACTAAATGTGGAGGCCAGGCTCTGCGCCTGTAGCTCAAGGGACTAAGGCGACAGCCACACAGCCACGTACACCAGAACTGGCAGGTTTGAATCCAGTCTGGGCCTGCCAAACAACAATGACAACTACAACCAAAAATAAATAAATAAGCCTTGTGGCGTGTGCCTATAGTCCCAGCTACTTGGGAGGCTGAGGCAAGAAAATCGCTTAAGCCCAGGAGTTGGAGGTTACTGTGAGCTGTGATGCCACAGCACTCTACCCAGGGTGACAGCTTAAGGCTCTGTCAAAAAAAAAAAAAAAAAAAGTGTGGAGGCCAGAGAAAGACATAAGGAGGGCAAACAAAGAATTCAGGCATGATCTAAGCCTGTTTGATTATCCTGCCCTGTTTTAAAATGTGTGGTCCACACGGGAACTGCATCCTAATAACTGGTGGAATTTGTAGAAAATGGATAATTTTAGATAATTTTTAACCATCACTGCAGGTGACTCTCATGGAGAGTAACTTTTGGAAACTGTTAATCTTTCACATGATCTGATAAAACTATTTCATTCTATTTTTTAAATTAAGATTTGAAAACTTCTTGCCTGGATTACCTCAGTCCTCACTGCAGAAGAATAATTCAAATAAAAAGAAAAAAAAAAAAAAAAGAATTCGGGCATGATGATAGAAATACATGAAGGTAGAAATACTCAAAATATTTCTATTCTAGCTGGGTGCGGTGGCTCACACCTGTAATCCTAGCACTCTGGGAGGCCAAGGTGGGTGGATTGCTTGAGTTCAGGATTTCCAGACCTGCCTCAGCAAGAGTAAGACCCTGTCTCTAAAAATAGCCAGGTGTTGTGGCAAGCACCTGTAATCCCGCTACTTGAGAGGCAGAGGCAAGAGGATCAGTTGAGCCCAAGAATTTGAAGTTGCTGTGAGCTATGACACCATAGTACTCTACCCAGGATGACAAAGTGAGACTGTCTCAAATATATATATATTTCAATTCTAGAAATAGAAGATAAACTGAAGGGAAGTCAGTGATGAGAGGACAGAGGTACAGGTAAATAAGGGCAAAGGCCATTGAGTTTGAGGTATCTCCTTGGGTTGAGGGTCTTGTTCACAGCTATGTTCTCCAGTACCTGTCACTATACCTGACACAACATGGGCTCAATAAATACTTGTATGGGCTCGGCGCCTGTAGCTCAAGTGGCTAAAGCGCCAGACACATACTCCTGAGCTGGCGGGTTCGAATCCAGCCCTGGCCCACCAAACAACAATGAAGGCTGCAACCAAAAAATAGCCGGGCATTGTGACCGGCGCCTGTAGTCCCAGCTACTTGGGAGGCGGAGGCAAGAGAATCGCTTGAGCCCAGGAGTTTGAGGTTGCTGTGAGCTGTGAAGCTAGGCACTCTATCCAGGGTGTCAGCTTGAGGCTCTGTCTCTAAATAAATAAATAAATACTCAGCGCCCGTAGCACAGTGGTTACAGTGCCAGCCATATGCACTAAGGGTGGCAGGTTCGAACCCGGCCTGGGCCAGCTGAATAACAATGACAACTGCAACAAAAAATGGCCAGGTGTTGTGGTGGATACCTGTGGCCCCAGTTGCATGGGAGGCTAAGGCAGGAGAATCACTTGAGCCCAAGAGTTTGAGGTTCCTGTGAGCTGTGATGCCACAGCACTCTACCAAGGGTGACATAGTGAGACTCTGTCTCAAATAAATACTTATAGGATGAATCTGGAAGAAGTAACCACTAAAGACAGAAGGAGGGCGGCGCCTGTGGCTCAGTGAGTAGGGCGCTAGCCCCATATTCCGAGGATGGCAGGTTCAAACCTGGCCCCCAGCCAAACTGCAACAAAAAATGGTAGGGCCTTGTGGTGGGCGCCTGTGGTTTCATCTACTCAGGAGGCTGAGGCAAGAGAATTGCCTAAGCCCAAGAGCTGGAGGTTGCTGTGAGCTGTGATGCCACCGCACTCTACCGAAGGCAACAAAGTGAGACTCTGTCTCTAAAAATAAATAAAGACAGAAGGAATAGTTCAAGCACCAAGAGAGAAATCAGGATAGTCCCCTTGAGAGATGTCAAGGAGGGAAGTTTCAAGTTTGATAGAGTGACCATAATGCTATAGAGAGGATGTTTAACAGCCCTGATTGAGCTCTAACTATGTGCAAAGTACTTTGAAATAAAACATGATGTTGTGATCCACCTGAAAGGGCTAGTAGCTGATTACAGTTAAAGCATGATAAGTGCAGGTGGAGAAAGCACAAAATCATTTGAGGCTAAATATTCACCAGCCTTGAATGCCATAATAAAGCCTTTGGGCTTTTATCCTGAAAACGTGGTCTCAGAACATTTTCTTAAAGTATAGGCCTTCTATAACAAGTTTTTTTTTTTTTTTTTTTTGTAGAGACAGAGTCTCACTTTACCGCCCTCGGTAAAGTGCCATGATGTCACGGACTCACAGCAACCTCCAGCTCTTGGGCTTCCACGATTCTCCTGCCTCAGCCTCCCAAGCAACTGGGACTACAGGCGCCAGCCACAACGCCCAGCTATTTTTTGGTTACAGTTCGGCCAGGGCTGGGTTTGAACCCGCCACCCTCGGTATATGGGGCCAACACCCTACTCACTGAGCCACAGGCACCACCCTTTTTTTTTTTTTTTTTTTGAGACAGAGTCTCACTTATTAACCCTCGATAGAGTGCCATGGCATCACAGCTTACAATAACCTCCAATTCCTTGGGCTTAGGCGATTCTCTTGCCTCAGCCTCCCATGTAGCTGGGACTATAGGCACCCACCACAATGCCCGGCTATTTTTTGTTTGTAGTCATCATTGTTGTTTGGCAGGCCTGCCAGGATGGGTTTGAACCCTCCAGCTCTTGGTGTATATGGCTGGTGCCCTAGCAGCTGAGCTACAGGCACTGAGCCTTGTTCGTTTTTTTTTTTTCTTTCTTTTTTTTTTTTTTTTTGCAGTTTTTGGATGGGACCAGGTTTGAACCTGCCACCTCCGGTATATGGGGCCAGCGTCCTACTCCTTTTGAGCCACAGGTGCTGCTCCCTTGTTCTGTTTTCTTTTGTTTGATATAGAATCTCACTCTGTTCCCCAGGCTAGAGTACCATGGCATCAGCCTAGCTCAGAGCAACCTCAGACTCCTGGGCTCAAGGAATCCTGCTGCCTCAGTTTCCCAAGTAGCTGAGACTATAGTTGCCTGCAACAACACTAAGTTAATTTTTTTTTTTTTTTTTTTTTTTTTTTTTCAGTACAGAGGGTAATCTCACTCTTGCTCAGGCTGGTCTTGAACTGCTGAGCTTAAGGGATCCTCCCAAAATGTTAGGATTACAGATGTGAGCCACATGTGGGCTTTTTTTTTTTTTTTGCTGTTTTATCCAGGGCTGGATTTGAACCTACCACCCCTGGTATATGGAGCTGGCGCTCTACTCCTTGAGCCACAGGCACTGCCCTGTTTTTTTGTTTGTTTGTTTGATTGTTTTTGCTGTTATTTTGGCCAGGGCTGGGTTTGAACTAACCACCTCCAGCATTCTTTCTTTCTTTTTCTTTTTTGGGTGGGGCTGGGCTTGAACTTGCCACCTCCAGTATATGTGGCCAGCACCCTACTCCTTGAGCCACAGGCACTGACATGTTTTGTTATTTTTGAAAGGAAGCTCACTAAGGCAGATAATAAGGAACAAGTAGGAAGCCGAAAGGCCCAGGTAAGAGAGGATGTTTTAGAGCAGTGGCTCTCAGGCAGCAGTTTGACTATTAGAATTTAACTCACTTTGTCTCCTTTCCTATGGGGACTTGCATCTCAGAACTCCTCTCCTTTGTCCTTTCTCTTTAGGGCCGTTCAAGCTGTGCTTTTCTAGATTGAGGGCTAGAAATCAATGAGGCCCCTCTGCAGTTGCTGTGTCTTGTTACAGCCCTATTCCTGCCACCAGCTGTTAGGCCCCTGCCATGGTAAAGAGCCTGAACAGGCTGATAAACACCTGTCATGTCACAGCCTCGCCTCGGGAGTTGTATCATGTGTTTAGGAGGCTAGTCTCCCCCAGACTCCTCCTTGGACCCAGTCAACATAGACACACACAAACACACATATATATCTTGCCACCACAGGCCCACCCCAGCCAGCAGTTTGGACAGTAAATCACCACTCTTGGGTTTGCCCCTTAGAGTAGCTACTTATCCTCTGTCACCAGGAAAGCAAACAGTATTTACCAAGAGTTTGAGGTTTATGAATTGAACCCATCTTATCCCCTGATACTCTTGGCCATCCCAAGTGGTAAACCCCTGGGCCTGCCACCTCTTGCCAAGGTGACAGTACCCAGCCAGACATATAAATAGGCAGTCACAGCAGGAAATGGACTACCAAGTCCTCTGGTCACCTTGCCTAGCCTGACAAATTGCCTACCCTGGCCACCTGACCACATTGCTCCCCTTCTTAAAGGATTTCAAGTCCCACTTTACCCATGTTCTACAAAAGAAAATCCAATCTTTTCAGCACAGCTTTCAGTGCCCTTTAGGACCTGTTTCCCCATCAGTCTCACCATGCAAGTCCTACCAATCTCTTGTCTGCCTCTAGCCTTCCATAAAGAATAACTTGGCCAGGCGTGGTGGGTAATGCCTGTAATCCCACTATTTTGAGAGGCCAAGGCAGTTGGATGTGTCTAAAAAAAGCTAGGAATTGTGGTGGACGCCTGTAGTCCCAGCTACTTGGAAACCTGAGGCAAAAGCATCACTAGAGTCCAAGAGTTTGAGGTTGCTGTGACCTATGACACCAGGGCACTCTACTGAGGGCACTGTACTTTGAGACTTTGTCTCATAAATAAATAAATAAATAGCTGTGATTCCCTCAGAGTCATTCCATTTGGGCACCATTGACTATAGGACATCATTGTCTCTTCATAATTCTGGCTGTACTCTTCTTCCTTACCTGTCTGGGGTTCTGGGACTTCTAACTGGGGCTGATGCTCATAAGGAAAATCCCATTGCTGAGAATTAGATACCTGAGTTCTAGTCCTGGCTCTGGGGGCAACTCTTTGGGCAATCTGGGACAAGTTGCAACCCCTTCCTGGGTCTTACTCCTTCATTTGGGAAGATAGTACCCATGATTCTCTGGCTGCCTTAGAAAATAAGGCTGCCTTTGTGGGCACCCATCCCTGCCTCTGCCTCCTGCTGCAGGGCTGTCTTCTGACACACAAGCCTTCTGTAAACACTCTAAGAGAGAAAAGCGGAAGTTGACAAAAAACTGGCAGCAACAAGCGCCAGCTTGGCAGTTTGGGTAACTATTCATGAGTGTTTGATTGAGGAGGAAGCATAAGGGAAGGGACTCTAGAGAGATTTGCTCAGAGCATCCTTGATCCTGCCTGTCACTTTAGATTTTGTGAGAAAGAGAGGACAGTAGAGGGAAAGGAGAAAAGGGGTGTGCCAGAGAAGGTTACACACAAGGAGAACTTAGTCCCCCAAAGCAGACCCAAGCCCCTGCTGTTCCTTTCCCTGGGCCTCAAGCACACACAGTGAGGGCTTTGCAGAAGTGTTCTGGTGCCCCCAGTTTTGCTCTGGACCTTGTGTCCCCTGAAGTAGGGATAGGGTGAGCAGCTGCCTGCCAGTGGCTGATTACACCTCCAGACATCTGCCACTGTACTGAATCGACCTGGGGAGGGAGCTGAGGCAACTGTCCTCTGGTGATAGCCAACACATTACCCAATTAGTCACTCAGCTGTGGAAGATGCTAAATTGGTTATTCTTTGAGTAGTTCACTCACAGTGAGGAGACCCTAAACAGATAGTCAGTACATTGTTTTATTTTCCCCTTAATAACTTTTTTTTTTTTTTTTTTGCAGTTTTTGGCTGGGGCCGGGCTTAAACCCACCACCTCTGGTATATGGGGCCAGCGCCCTACTCCTTGAGGCACCACCCAATCCTTAATAAGTTTTATGTCCAATTTTTCAATTAAGAAAGCAGTGCAAGGGCCGGATGTGGTGGCTCAGGACTTCAATCTTAGCATTCTAAGAGGCTGAGACAGGTAGATCCCTTGAGCTCAGAAGTTGGAGACCAGCCTCAGCAGGAGCAAGACCTCATCTCTACTAAAAATAGAAAAAGTGGCCAGGCATTGTGGTGGGCACCTGTAGTCCCAGCTACTCCAGAGGCTGAGGAAGGGAGATGGCTTGAATCCAGGAGTTTAAGGTAACTCTGAGCTAAGCTGATACTATCACACTCCACCCTGGGGCAACACAGTAGGACTCTGTCTCAAAAATAAAGGAAAAAAAAAAGGCTTGGCGCCTGTAGCTCAATGGCTAGGGCACCAGCCACATGCTCCAGAGCTGTCGGATTTGAAATCAGCCCGGGCCTACCATACAACAATGACAACTACAACCAAAAAATAGACAGGTCTTGTGGCAGGTGCCTGTAGTCCCAGCTACTTGGAAGGATGAGGCAAGAGCATTGCTTAAGCCCAGGAGTTTGAGGTTGCCGTGAGCTGTGATGCCACAGCACTCTACCCAGGGCAACAGTTTGAGATTCTGTCTGAAAAAAAAAAAAAATAGTTTGTAAGAAAAGTGACCCTCCCGAGTAGCTGGGACTATAGGCACCCACCACAATGCCTGGCTTTTTTTTTTTTTTTTTTTTTTAAAGACAGCCTCAAGCTGTCACCCTGAGGAAAGTGCTGTGGCATCACAGCTCACAGCAACCTCCAACTCCTGGGCTCAAGTGATTCTCCTGCCTCCGCCTCCCAAGTAGCTGGGACTACAGGCACCTGCCACAACGCCCGGCTATTTTTTGGTTGCAGCCATCGTTGTTGGTTTGGCGACCTGGGCTGGATTTGAACCCGCCAGCTCAGGTGTATGTGACTGGTGCCTTAGTAGCTTGAGCCACAGGTGCCGAGCCAATGCCAGGCTATTTTTTAGAGATGGGGTCTCACTCTGACTCAGGCTGGTCCAGAACTCATGAGCTCAGGTGATCCACCCACCTCAGACTTCCAGAGTGCTAGGATTACAGGTGTGAGCCACCACACCTAGCCTACATTGCACACTTTAAATGGTGAATTTTTTTTGATAGTTTCACATCCCAAAAATATAATAAAACAAAATGATGTATTTTACAGTACATGAATGATATCATGTCTCCAAAAATAAATAAATAAATAAAGTGTGCAACTTAGTGGGATTTAGTATGTTCACAAGATTGTATAATCATCAGTATCTTACACCAGATGTTTTTATCACCCCAGAAAGAAACCCCTATGTATCTCTTACCATTCAGTCCCATCCTACCTCACTCCCAGTCCCCACACCCCAGTCCCTGGCAAGCACTAATCTACTTTTGTCTGTATGTATTCTCATGTTCTGGCCTTTTGTGTCTGACTTCTTTCATTCTGTGTAGTGTTTTCAAGGTTCATCCATGAAAAAAATAAATAAATAAAAAATTTTTAAAAAGGGTAGTGCCTATGGCTCAAAGAGGTAGGGCAACGGCCCCTTATGCCAGAGGTGGCAGGTTCAAACTCAGCCCTGGCCAAAAACTGCCAAAAAAAAAAAAAAAAAAAAGGTTCATTCATGTAGCATGTATCAGTACTTCCCTTTTTTTTGAGAACAGAGTCTCATTTTGTCACCCTTGGTAGAGTGCTATGACATCACAGCTCATAGCAACCTCAAACTCTTGGGCTTAAGTAATTCTCTTGCCTCAGCCTCCCAAGTAGCTGGCGCTATAGGCACCCACCACAATGCCTGGCTATTTTTATTTTTTTGGTTGTAGTTGTCATTATTGTTTGGCAGGCCTGGGCTGGATTTGAACCCTCCATCTCTAGTGTATATGGCTGGTGCCCTAGCCGCTGAGCTACAGGCACTGAGCCTATTTATATATCTTCTTAGAAGAAATGTCTACTCAGATCCTTTGCCCATTTTTAACGGCATTCTTTAATTTTTTCCTATGGCGCTGTTGAAGCTCCTTATACATTCTAATTACTTATTCTTTGTCAGATAGGTAGTTTGCAAATATTTTCTCCCATTCTGCAAGATGTCTTTATTGATTATTTCTTTTGTTGCGCA
>CAUYPK010055929.1:0-124172 GCA_963574355.1 Loris lydekkerianus | reverse complement strand
TGTTTTACTTGGTTTTTCTTTTATTTGAAATAATATAAATATATATTTATTTATATATATTTTTATTTTTTTTTTTTTTTTTTTTTTTTTTTTTTTTGCACAGTGACATCTCCAGAAGGATTTCTCTTGGCCCATCTCTCCAGCTGCCTACAGATGTGGCTGCATCTTGGGAAGTCAGACACGCAGCCAGAAATGCTTTCAATAGCTCTCACTTGAGCTGAATACTTAAATATGGAATCAGTAATTAATTTGAGGGCCTGACTGAGAAGTTTTATGTGTATACACAAATAGTGCTCTTTTTTTCGTTTGGGGTAGGGGAAACATGTAACTCTTTCCTTCTTTTAATTCAGTTTCTTTAGTTTCTTCTCCTTGTTAAGGTTGAAATTAGCTTTTTTTCACTGTTGAAAGAAGCATTCAAAGCTCCAAATTTAATTTTCTTAGCTGGGATGGATGGGATCTCCTTGGGCTTTCCAAGGAGGAATTCTAACTCTCATATAGTCATACTGGGGATTTCAGTTTCACTACAACTTCCCTCCAAAACCCACACATCCCTGAGTTAAGCAGTTAAGTGGCACTGGACTACAGGGAGCTTAGAAGACTGCCTGCAATGTTTAATCTCAACACATGTACTGAAATAGAAAAATAATCCCAGTGAAGCTACTAGGAGGAACTTCCCCTGCTTACTGCAAATCTGTTATTGGGGAAATGTTTAGAAATTCTGAATCCTTGTTTTACTTTGTTCTGCAGATTAACATTTCCCTCCAACAGAAGTGCTGCATCACAGCTAGAGAACAGGAAAGGGCAGGACCTGCTCCCTTAACACCCAACCCTGCTGCCCTGCCTCAGTCCCCTGGACTGCCTTAGGCCTGCCTGCTTCTTCTTAACTGAAGATTATTGTAGAGAAGGATGTATAATATGCTGTCATTTTATTAGAATTGTATGTGCACACATATGTGCATGGAGCAGGATGGATTTGCACAATGGTGATCTTTGGGTGGAAGCATGCAGTTTTTGTTTTTTAGTTTTTGTTCATCTGCATTTTCTAATTTCCTCTAACATATGTGCAGCTTCTGTTATAATAAGAGTTATTTTCTCTTTAAGAGGAGAGGTGAGAAGACTAGTGCTAATAATGCTTCAAAGCCTGATGACATGAGAAAATGACTCACAACTTATTTGTTGAACCAGCTAGTTGTTGAGTTTTTGCCATGTGTAAGATCTCATTGGCTGTCTCTCTATTTTTCCTTTTGTAGTCCTTGAGTATTTTGGAATGACTAGGGTGGGTAGAGAGCAGCTTTGTCTTTATTTCCCAAATTTGTCTATCCTACATTGCCCCAAAGATCATAAGCTGGGTAGAGTAGCCCCCCTAGGTGCTCAGCCAGAACCCACTGGTCAGGGGCTGGCTTCTCCTTGTAATTAGCTGACCCCCCCACCCCCACCCTGCAGTCTCTCTCTGGCCATGCTGAGAAGAGCAGTCATCGTAGCTCAGTTCCTGTATCACTGCTGCCTTCCTCTAACTCCATTCTAATAGCTGCTACCCCTCTTTGCGGTACCTATAGTAGAGGGTAAGCTGGTGTGCCCAGTCCTGAGCTGATTTTCAGCAAGAGGTATTGGGAACAGCAGAGACAAATTGGTGGGCCCTCTGAAGAGGGATCTGCTTGGGTGGGAGGTAACCTCCAGCTTGTGCTGGTAGCCTGGCACTTAAGCCTCAATTGCATTAGCCTTCCCTCTTCAACCTTAGCAGCAGCTTCCTGTCTTACCTTTCCTGTTTCACAGTGGGCACTCAAAATCTGTTTATTCTTTGCTGCAGTGTGCCAGGCCCATCTTCCACTCTTGGTTCAGTATCTTCCCTGCTGTCTGCATTCCTTCTGTCCTATTGACTATCCTCCTACAGACACCTGACCACTGACCCTCTCCACTCATGTCCCTCTTCCCCAAAGCCTTGCAGTAGAGCATTTGGGAGACAGGACTCAGTGGCTTGGGAAGATAGCACCTAAGGCTTCTTATCTCTGGTGTGTGCTGTTTTGTTTTGCTTTTTTCCATTTGCCGTTGCCCAAGAACCAAAGCATCCGCCACTGTTCAGCTGCATGGTGAAGTGGCCTGGCCTGGTGCCAGGGTACTTCACCAGGTGGTTGGGCTGAGGAGGCTGCTGCATGTGATGGGCCGATAATACCCCACGGTGCTGTAAACAGGACACTCCACCCTCCCGCAGGCACCCGGCTGGTGCCCCAGCAGCCTGCTGCTTTGTCATGGCTTGTCATGATATGGGCTTCTCTACTCTGATAGGGGAGCCTATTGTCCTATTTCCCTCCCCTGTTTTCTACATCTGAGAGGGGTACTTTCCAGAAATGAAACCAATTCATCTCCCAACCACAAGCAACCGTTGTGACTTCTCAATACTTTAACAATAATCACATAAGTGCAAGGCAGAACTCAATATCCAGATCTTTCCAGTATGTCCATGGGGGATAAACCCTAGTGTCCCTGTCTCAACTTGTGAGATTTCTTAGTGGACATCCTCAACTTAGGCCAGTCTTGTTGGGCAGCAGAATTTGAGTGCTGACCTGCAGCTGCTGATGCCTTAGTCTACAGGCAGCTTTACATCTTGTCATTTAGCCCAGGGTAGTAGTGTCCATGGCTGAGATAGACTGTCACCAGTAAAGGAAAGGGCTTTGACACTAATAATGTGCCCCTTCCCTGGGAACCAGGAGAGAGTAGGCCCACAGCCAGGGAGAGCTTACTCTGCATGTCTTTAGGGAGCTGCCTCTTTCTGGACTCCCTCAACCCCACCTTCAGTCCTAAAGGGCTTGAATTGGTTTGACATAATCTTTCTAACAAAGGCTTTAAATTGTATTTGCATCTCTTCTTTTCTTTCTAGCATCACTAGCAGGTAACTTAGGCTGGAATTGTGTTCCTGTTTGCCAGAGAAGGAGCAGGCCCAGTGAGGTTGTGTGCTGTTGGCTGCAGTCACACTACAGGGAGGGCAGAGTTGGAGTCACATCCACCCTCCTCACAGATACCCAGAGGCCACACTGTGCCAGCCTGCAGCCCCTTCAAGGATGGCACAAGACGTCAACGTCTGATTTTGGCCTTGGTTGTGTTGCATTTGGAGGAAATTAACACCTTAGTTGAGCCCTTAATCAGTTTTGGTGTCCAAAGAAGCTGGTTCTCACCAAACGATTTGTGAGATTTATAAAATAAGCAGTAGATGATTTTTCCCTATCAAAATAAATTTTTTTTTTTTAAAAGCCTCCTGCTTTTTGTCCTAGATGTGAAGGAAGCATGGCATTTTAGTCTCCTCAAAAGGAATGGGATATGCCAAGAATTTGGAGATTTGGGAGGGGAGCAGAGCCTTGCTGAAGGCAAGGTAATTCTGTTAGCTTGGGGCCAGCCAGGATCTGTGCCAACACCCTGTGGTAGGAGGTGGCCACTGTGGAAGGAAGATTGAGGCCAGGTGTTTCTTCATTTAAGGAAAAGAAACTGAGATAAGTCCTCTGATTTAGATGCATTGAGATCCTTGCAAATCTGCTAGTGAAGAGGGAGTTAGAGGTAGGCTGCTGATTCTGCATTGGGATTACTTGGTTTCTTCTCATTCCTTTCCCTTCCTTCCTTTCTTCCTTTGTAATTGGTTTTTTGCTCTTATTACGGTATTTTTTTGTGTATAGAAGAACAAGTCAGGACCCCTGGCATCCACAGTCTTAATGAATAACTTTGGTCAGAGGTGGCTAGGAAAAAATGTAGAATTGACCAAAGTGGGTGGTTGGATTTTCACCTCAATTTCCAGGGCTCTGAGAACTCCCTAGCTCTGTGTATACTGGGAGCAAAGTATCACCTATGATTATTTCCCTTGAGATTGGGCTCCTACTGTAGTCATTGAACACAGGGGTGGGAGTTGATACGAAGGGTGATATAAAAGGGGTTAAACTTGTCCATCAGAGGTAATAGAATTCTTTACCCCAAATTTCTAAGACTTCCTCAAGAAATAAAAACAAAGAAAGGCCGTTGGAGACACTGGAGTCAAGCCTGCCACCTCTTCCTTTATTCCCCATCCCTGAAAAGGAGCTAAAAAATCAATTTATCTTCCAGGTGTCTAGGCAGGGATCCCAGCAACCTCAGAGAATGTTCCTGGTGCAAGACGGAGATGAGCTTCAGTGAATAGTTACAAGATTGATTTAGCAGAAGGCGGCTTAGATTTAGCTCTAGGACTGCTGCTGACTTAGAGGGCGATGGAGTCTAATCAGAGACTAAGCTTCTTTGTGCCTTAGTCTTCCTTATCAGTCTTTCCCTAACCCCTTTCAGAGCTGACAGGAGAGTAAAAGATTAGCACACACCAAAGAACTTTGTGCAGGAGGAGCAAAACTTGAGAGTGCAATATAAACACAAGATAGCACATAAGAGCTTCAGTAGGAAAAAAATCTAGAGGGGATTTTTGCAGGGACTTTAACTGAGGGGATGGAAAAGGTGACTCCAAGAAATCTTTCACCCTGTCACTTAGTTCTCAGCCCTGGAGTCATAATCCTCTTCCTTTAAAACAATGAGGAAGCAGCCTTTAGAATTATGACATCCTATCCTTTATGCCCATCACTTGCTCATGTGCTCCCTATCTGCCTCTTTGGTTATCTGTCATGTAATTTTCTAAATCTACTTTCCAGAGTCCCTGCTTCATCACTAGGCTCTCACAGACAGTTTGGGAGGCCCATAGGACAGTATTTTGGTATCTGAGCTGCTGATGTGGGTCAGAAGCTCCTAGAAATACCACACAGCCACCTTTTCATCTTAAATTCAGGATAGGAAAATGAGTGTTTGAAATGTTCATATAGGAGATAAAGTTGGGGTTTGAAACCAGCATGCCTTTTACTAATTTGCCAGCTGATAAGATCACAGGAACGGTAAAAAAGAGATCGAGCCTTCGGAGCCTTCAAGAGAGGAAAAGAGACAAGCAGCTATGGGATCTTTACTCCAAGTGAGTGGGTTGAGTTTGGATGCTTAAAGGACACCCAGAATCTGTGGTATGATTAGAGCCAGTTCACTTGTCTAGTGAAGGATTTTCAATTTTATTCACACTTGGGTGCCTACAGGTTGTCAGCCTATGCTTTAGGTGGGATGGGGGATATGGAGAGAAATCAGGGCCCAGTTCTTGGCCTCTGGCTGTTTATTTCTAGACGGTACAAAACCTATAATGCTAGGAAGGGTGCTCAGTAGTAGTAGAGTACAAAGTATTGGGGAAACTGAGAAAATTCTGAGACATTGTTTCCAGGGGATCCCGAAAACTTGATGAGGTGGGGGCAGCCGGCACCTGACAGATGAGACAGATTTCAAGCCCAACATGTGCAAAACCTCAGAGGAGTGAAGGCCCAGGGCATGGGTGGGAAATGGTGTGCAGCATGGTTATTCAGGATCTTGTGACCTTGAGGAAGAGTAAAGTATAGAGGAAGAGTAAGGTATAAAGGAAATGTATGTAAATAGGACCAGACCATGAAGGCTTTGACACCTATCTTTGGAAGGGAGTCTTTGATGGTGTTTAACTTAGAAATGGTTAAGATAATTTAAAATGATGTGTTGTGGGTTAATGTATATTGATTTGGAAAGATGTTTATAGTATAAGGTCAAAACACATAGCAAAACAATAACACTGTGATGCCATTTTTTTATTTTAAAGTATATATATACAGAAGGTAAAGTCTAAAAGAAAATGTATCTCTTAACATATTAACAGTTATCTCCAGGTGTTGGGATTTTGAAGGGTGTTGGGATTTTTGTTTGTTTATATGTATGTGTCCTGACCTTTCTATAATTCACACTACTTTTGTAACTATGAATTGTTTTTAACTTATTTCACAGGCACATATATTATATGATGGATGAGGGAGATAACCTATAAATATGCCAGGGATTAGATAATAACAGAGTGAACATTGGCCATGTGGTAACATTTATGATAATCCAAATTAGAGAGGAATCCTTTAAATGATTAATAAAATGGGAAGGGCTAAGCACAGTAGTGTATATGAAATTGGTGTAATATCATATAGTCTTTTAAAGTGACAAATATGTAGATTGTTGGTACTTGGAAATGGGTATATGAAATGGGTGGAACCAGGCAAAATATAATGTACTACATTTCACAATGTGTTGTAGGCTGGGCGCCTGCCATGTGCTCCAGGGCTGGTGGGTTCCATCCGGGCCTTGGCCTGCTAAAAAAACAAACAAAAAATAGCCGGGCATTGTAGCGAGCACCTGTTGTCCCAGCTACTAGGGAGGCTGAGGCAAGAGAATCGCTTGAGCCTATGAGTTTGAGGTTGTTGTGAGCTGTGGCACTCTACCGAGGGGGACAAAGTGAGACTCTGTCTTGATAAAAAACAAACAAAAAAAAATGTTTATCCATTTTGTTTATCCATTCATCCCTCCTTGGAAGCTTGGGTTGTTTCTACCTTTTGGCTGTTGTGAATAATGCTGCTGTGAACGTGGGTGCACAAAAGGTCTCTTTCAGTCCCTGTTTGCAATGTATACATACAAATACATAAATGAATTTGGAGAATGGAGATAGCATTGTTAGTCTTTTGTTATAAAATATAAATAAATTTTTGCCATTTTATTTTACTTATATATTTATTTATTTTTGAGACACAGTCTCAAGCTGTCGCCCTGGGTAAAGTGCCGTGGCATCACAGCTCACAGCAACCTCCCAACTCTTGGGCTTTAGCGATTCTCTTGCCTCAGCCTCCCAAGTAGCTGGGACTACAGGTGTCTGCCTCATGCCCGGCTATTTTTTGGTTGTAGTTGTTACTGTTGTTTGGGAGGCCTGGGCCGGGTTCGAACCCACCAGCTCTGGCGTATATGGCAGGTGCTCTAGCCACTGAGCTACAGGTGCTGAGCCAAATTTTTGCCATTTTAAACATTTTATGTTCAGTGGCAGTAAGTACCTTCACAGTGTTCTGCAACTGTAACCACTATCCATTTCCAGTACTTTTTCATCATCCCAAATGGAAACTCAGTATCTATTATAAAAATAACTCCCACTTTCCTCTCCTCCTAAGTTCCTGGTAACCTCTGTTCTATTGTTTTCCTCTCTGAATTTGCCTATTCTATGTACCTCATATAAGTGGAATCATACAATATTTGTCCTTTTGTGTCTGGCTTATTTCACTTAGCCAGACACAAAAGACACATGTTATAGCATGTGTCAGAATTCCCCTCCATATTAAGACTGAATAATATCCCATCCTATGGATAGACTAGACCACATTTTGTTTATCCATTCATCCCTCCTTGGAAGCTTGGATTGTTTCTACCTTTTGGCTGTTGTGAATAATGCTGCTGTGAACATGGGTGCACAAAAGGTCTCTTTCAGTCCCTGTTTTCAGTTCTTTGGGGGTATACACCTAAAGGTGGATTTACTGGATCATACGGTAATTCTATGGTTAGCTTTTGGGGGAACTGTCAACCCTTTAGAGTCTTTTTAATATATAGCCCTTCAAGTTTATTTATACCTACAGTCCCCAGTTCTTTTTGCTGTGCTTAATATACATAGAAATTACCAAGGGATTACTACAGATGTAAAAGCATTTTGTTCTGTTTAAAGGAAAGAGCCTTTATAGATCTTAAGATAGTAGTGTTTTGAATGTGGCCATGGAAAACGGAGTCAACTCAGATGATTGAAACTTCTAAACAATTCCGGAGCCCTTATATTTTGTCAACAATTTCAACTTTTACCTTCCTCCAGAAAGCTTTAACCAGGGTAAAAATAAAATGAATGGATTTACAATTGCCTTTTTTTTGGTTCCCATTTAGATAGAAGTCAGAGATATGGGATAGAACCAAAAGACTTGGGTATTTTCCTAGCATGGATTTCTCAATCCTGGATAGTTGAAAATACCATTTTCGGGTCTCAGTCACCAAGGTTCCCTGGGTATTAGCCAGCCCTGAAGAAATACGAAGAGGCCTTCAGTTAAAAGGTTAAATTTATGCAGTGCCTAGGAACCCTGCAGTCATGCTGGAGGGAGGAAAAGGGGCTCCAGATATAAAAGATTGAAGAAAACTTGGTTTTTGTCCTCTTAGAGTGGCCTCTTTAATATGGTAAGTAGTGCTATTCTCAGGAAACTCAATGTGGAGACCTAGGAGTTCATAGTTCATTAGGAATAGGAAAAAGATATAGGACATTTATAAAGTGACCCCTAAGTCCAACATAAAATGGTATAAATTGTGTACCATGATAAAGTCTAACTGGTTAAGTTAGGAGAGGTCTTGTCAGACCTCTTGTGCTTTTGTAGGAGGAAAGTGGATCTAAGCGAAGACATGGCAGTTAGGCTCCCTAGAAAAGAGATTAAGAGATCACATCTCCTTCCATTCTGATGTCAAGGTATGTGGGTTCTGCTCTCTTCCAGCCAGTGTCCCGTGTTCTATTGCCCCAGAAAAGTCAGTGTGTAGACCTCAGCCACTCCAGGTCCGACGTACATTCTCCCTGGACACCATCCTCAGCTCTTACCTTCTGGGCCAGTGGCCACGAGATGCCGAAGGGGCCTTCGCATGCTGTACCAATGACAAGGCCACCCAGGTAATGAAGCTCTTTCCTAGTGGAATAGAGGTAAGGGTGGGTTGGGAGGGTTGGCTGAAAGGGCCTTTGGTCTACTTACCAACTCTGAATCATTGCATCGATTGTCCTGGGTTTTTTTTAATACTTATTTACCATGTAGTGTTTCTTCTTCTAATGTTTGCCACCTTATTTTTCTTGATAAATGTAGGCAAATGAGTTTGCATTCCCCCCAACTAGTGGAAGAGAGGAGTCGATCTGGGTCTTTCAGTTGGCTTTGAGTATTTGTGTGTGGGTAATCTACAATTGACTTTGGAATTTATTCTGGTTTTTTAAAAATGAGATTTGCAGGCGGCACCTGTGGCTCAAAGGAGTAGAACGCCGGCCCCATTATGCCGAAGGTGGCGGGTTCAAACCCAGCCCTGGCCAAAAACTGCAAAAAAAGGGGATTTACCTTCCTAAAATTAAGCTGAGGTCAATGTTCAATTGAGTTAGCATTCCCCAGATGACTGGAAGAAGTGGACAAAAAGTGTGTGCTGAGCCAGGATAGGTAACATAGAAATGGAAAGCTCTTCCATAATGGAAGCAGCCCAGTCTGGAATTTCAGTGGATTCATTCAAGTACTGTGGAGCCCAGCTTCTTCTTTAATATTTTTCTTTTTCCTTCCTTTCTCCCTCCCTCTCTGGTTTGTGTATGTCTTTTTTGGTTTGTTTGTTTTTGTTTTGAGACAAGGTCTTATTCTGTTGCCTTGGCTAGAGTGCCATGGCATTATCATAGGTCACTGCAGCCTCAAATTCCTAGGCTCAAGCCATCCTCCTGCCTCAGCCTTCCAAGTAGCAGGGACCACAACCATGCGCAACCATGCTAATTTCTTTTCTATTTTTGGTCAAGACAGGGTCTCATTCTTGCTCAGGCTGGTCTTGAACTCCTGGCCTCAAGCAATCCTCCTGCCTCAGCCTTCCAAAGTGCTAGGATTACATGTGTGAGCCACTACATCTGGTCTTCAGTATTTCTCTTTAGGAAAACCTTTTCTTTTTTAATATTTATTTTTATTTTTTTATTTTTGGAGACAAAGTCTCACCTTATTGCCCTCAGTAGAGTGCTGTGGCATCACAGTTCATAGCAACCTCAAACTCTTGGGCTTAAGGGAGCCTCCTAAGTAGCTGGGACTACAGTCACCTGCCACAACGCCTGACTATTTCTTTTGTTTTTTGATTGTAGTTGTCATCGTTTGGCAGGCCTGGGTTGGATTCAAACCCACCAACTCCCGTGTATGCCTGGCCACTGAGCTATAGGGGCCAAGACAGGAAAATCTTTTAATTAAGAATTCTAAGGTTGGTTGGCTCAGTGCCCATAGGACAGTGGTTATGGCGCCAGCCACATACACCAAGGGTGGCAAGTTTGAACCCGGCCCAGGCCACCTAAACAACAATGACAATTGCAATAAAAAATAGCCAGGCATTGTGGTGAGTGCCTAAAGTCCCAGCTACTTGGGAGGCTGAGGCAAGAGAATTGCTTAACACCAAGAGTTTGAGGTTGCTGTGAGCTGTGATGCCACAGCACTCTACCAAGGGGAACATAGACTCTGTCTCAAAAAAAAAGAATTCCAAAGTTGGAAGTAGTCTCTGTGGATCATCCAATCTGCCATTTGTCAAGTTTTGGATAAGATAATGTTAGCTTGAGAAAAAATTCATCTCATGTGATTTTTTTTTTTTTTTAGGCAGGGTCTCACTTTGTCACCCTTGGTAGAGGGCTATCGCATCACAGCACACAGCAACCTCAAACTCTTGGGCTCAAGCAATTCTCTTGCCTCAGCCTCCCAAGTATCTGGGACTACAGGTGCCCACTACTATGCCCAGCTATTTTTAGAGATGAGGTCTCACTCTGGCTCAGGCTGGTCTTAAACCTGGGAGCTCAGGCATTGCACCCACCTTGGCCTCCCAAGTGCTGGGATTATAGGCATGAGCCACCGCACCTGAGCTCATGTAAATTTTTTTGCTTTGTTTCTCCAGGTTGGGCCGTGGGCTGTAGTAGCATGATCATAGCTCACTACAGCCTCCTGGACTTAAACAACATCTTACTTTAGGTTCCTAAGTAGCTAGGACCATAGGTGGGCCACCACACCCAAGTAGTTATTTTCATTTTTTGTATGAGGTCTCACAATGTTAACCAGGCTGATCCTGAACTCTTGGAATGTAGTGATCCTACTGCCTCAGCCTTCCAAAGCACTGGGTTTACAGGCATGAGCCATTGCAAATGGCCCCTCATATGTAAAATTATACAAACTGTTTGTTTTAGAGATAGAATCTCACTCTGTTGCTCAGGCTAGAGTGCCGTGGTGTCAGCCTAGCTCACAGCAACTTTAAACTCCTGGGTTCAAGAGATCCTCCTGCTTTAGCCTCCTGAGTAGTTGGGATTACAGGCACCTACCACATCACCCAGCTAATTTTTCTATTTTTAGTAGAGATGGGGTTTTGCTCTTGCTCTTGCTCAGGCTGGTCTTGAATTTCTAAGCTCAAGAGATCCTCCTGCCTTAGGCTCCCAGAATGCTAGAATGAGCCTCTGTGCCTGACCTACAAAGATATTTCTTTCTTTTCTTTCTTTCTTTTTCTTTTTTTTTGAGACAGAGTCTTACTATGTCACCCTTGGTAGAGTGCCATAGCGTCACAGCTCACAGCAACGTTCAACTCTTAGGCTCAATCAATTCTCTTCCCTCAGCCTCCCAAGTAGCTGGGACTACAACACCCGGCTATTTTGTTGTTGTAGTTGTCATTGTTGTTTTGCAGGTCGGGTTTGAACCTGCCAGCCCCAGGGTATGTGGCCGGTGCCCTAACCACTGAGATATGGATGCCGAGCCTACAAAGATATTTCTTAATATTCTTCACAGTTAAATTGTTAATAGTCAAATCTCTCTTGTTTTGTTTTGTTTTGTTTTGTTTTGAGGCAGAGTCTCAATCTGTCGCCCTGGGTAGAGTACCATGTCATCATAGCTCACAGCAACCTCCAACTCTTGGGCTCAAGTGATCCTCTTGCCTCAGTTTTTCTATTTTTAGTAGAGACAGGGTCTCGCTTTTTGCTCAGGCTGGTCTCGAACTCATGGGCTCAAGCTATCCATCCGTGTCTGCCTCTCAGAGTGCTGGGATTATAGGTGTGAGCCACTGTTTAAATGCAGTTTAAACCCATTCATTCCTGTTAAACTCCAGAGTGATTGAGTTGTTCCTAGATCAGTGGAAAGAGGATGGGAAGGACACTAGGCTCAGAGTCAGCCCTTCACCTCTGGGTGATATTTGGCAAGTCAGCTCTTCCTTTGCAAACAGGGTGGAGTGTGCCTGCTCTGTCTACTTTGGTGACATGGTGACCAAATGACAAGTGAAAGTGCTCAGTACAGTTCACTTTACCACCTCTTTGGGGACACTATGTTGATTTCTTTCTTTCTTTCTTTCTTTTTTTTAATGAGACCCATTTTCAAATGTTGTTAGTGAATGTTTGAATGCCCAGTACTGTTCTTGGCAGGTTGGAATGAAGGTTAAGGAAATGAGGACAAGATTTGGCCTCTATGAGTCTGGATTCCAATTCTGTGAAGCCCTGTGAACAGACAGCCAAGGGAAAAGATGGGGCCAAATGTCTGGCAATGTTTAGAGAAGGGGAATTCTCATGGGAATATCCCACCTTGAACCAACAAGAATTTGCCACACTTAAAATGATGGCCTTCTTTAGATCTATGAATAGAATGGGAAGGGAGAATATACTCCAGATAGCAGAGTAGGCCTAGTTGCCAGGAGCCCCAGGCATTATTGTTCTCTTTATTCTTAGGAAAAAGCAAGTGGGATAGATTAGGCTTCATCCTCACAGGCCTGCGAGCACACACCCCTTTCTCTTTTGTGGGGAGTGCTCAGTTCAAATAATGTATCTAGTCAAGGAGGACTTCCTGGAGGAGAATTCCTGGAGGAGCAGGACTTGAGGTTGCTTTGAGCATGTAAGCTCATGATTGCATCTACCTTTGTCAGGTGGCAGGCTTCTGTGTAGCCCATCTATCTCTGTCTCTGTCATTTCCTGCTACCAGCCTTCTAGGAAGTCACAATCCCACTCCTCAGATAGCATTTCCTTTGTAAACTGAAGGCAGTGTTGGCCTCTGATGTTCCCTGGCCGGATTTAGAGGCATAGGCTCTAGGCTGTGTGTTTTTATTCAAACCCCAGCTGCAGGCCAGATCTTTTATATAACAAGTCTGGGCTTTTTGCCACAGCAAGACAGAGGTCAGCGATGCGCCTCCGTGGGTCTGGCAAGGCCAAGCCATACAGCTTTCCTCTTTCCCTGGGATGGGCTCCAGCCCTCGAGGAACTCTTAGCAACCTGTCAATATTGTGGCTGCAGTTAGGAGGTGGGAGAATTTTGATCTACATAGGCATCCAAACCCAAAATATGCACTCTGCCCATCTTTCATTCCTGGTCTTCTGGGAGTTTTCTGCTTCTAGGTTTGGGCTCCATTCAAATTCCTGTTTGAGCCCCCTGCCTGGCACAAGCTACTGTCTTCAACACTGGCTTTACACCATGAAGGCCTGAGGCTCTCCTGACATCTCTTTAAGTAACTAATGTTCCTTCTAAGCACTGGAATATCACTCAGAAAGGACTGGAGGTGAAGGAGAGGTTTTACTGGGGGAGATATAAGGGCTTGTAGAGAAAGGTGAAGGGAGAGGAGGGTGGCAGAATCTACCAAAGTCCTGGAAAGCTTTTAAGCTGTTAAAAATGGACTGATGCCAGGATTTTTCCCCAGTGGCTTTGAGCTGGAGGGGTATTAGTCACTTCTACCCTTTCTCTCTAGCCACACCAGTGTAGTCAATTAGGTAAAGGGAAGGGAGGGAGGGTGGCAGAATCTACTGAAGTCCTTGAAAGCTTTTATGCTGTTAAAAATGGACTGATGTGGGTCAGGTGTGGTGGCTCACGCCTGTAATCCTAGGACTATAGGAGGCCAAGGCAGGTGGATTGCCTGAGCTCATGAGTTTGAGACCAGCCTGAGCCAGAGTGAGACCTCATCTCATTAAAAAAAAAAAAAAAAAAAAAGCCAGGCGTTGTGGCAGGCACCTGTAGTCCCAGCTACTTGGGAGGCTGAGGTAAGAGAATCACTTAAGCCCAGTAGTTTGAAGTTGCTTGAGCTGTAATGCTATGGCACTCTACCGAGGGTGACAAAGTAAGACTCTGTCTCAAAAAAAAAAAAAAAAAAAAAGGACTGATGCCAGAATTTTTCCCCAGTGGCTTTAACCTGGAGGGGTACTAGTCACCATCTGCCCTTTCTCTCTAGCCTCACCAGTGTAGTCATTTACTTTCTGTTGTATCCACCCTAACTGGCAGGCACTCACAACTGCTCTGTTACCTGCCTAACCTCCACCCCACCCACAGCTAGCAGCCAGATTGTGTGTTTGGGGCCCTGTCAGCCCTGCAATTCCCAGGCATGCCTTGCAGTGAGGTCAGCAGCCACAGTTATGGTTCAGGCTAAGCAGCTCTTCTCTCTGAACCCCCAAGAGAAGGCCAGGACTCTGCTCATTTCAAACCAGCTTCAGACCTAGGCAGCACAAAACACCTGCCATTTAGATAGCCAGGTACGCTGTGGCTTTCTGGCCTATTTATATAGGGAAGAAAGTGGAGCTAAATCTCCCAGTTCTTGAATATATCCCAATATTGCCAACAATCCAAGTATCTCCTTACTGGTTGAGTTTTAAGCTCTTAGGCAGGAAGAAAGAACAGTCCTTAGGCAATTTTCAATCTGCTGTGGAGATCTGGGTTACCCAAATATTTGGGGCAAGGGAAGAAGAGGGGTATGGATGGATCTTACTTGGGAAGTTGGTTGTTTTAGGAGAGATGAGGAAGTGTGAATGTGATAACTGGGGAAGAAGTGCTTTGGAGATGCTGCATGTTTGAGCTAGGAGAAGCATTGGGAGAGAGATGATCAGGTCAGCTGGTAAACCAGAGCTAGCCACCAAATACTTCAAGCTGGCCCCTCTTAGAGTCTGGGCTCAGGCCAAGGTGGATGATCGCAGCTCACGCCAATGGCTGCTGTCACCCTTCATGCTGTGCAAAGCCTTTGAGTCGTCTTGTACTTTTCTGGAGAGAGGAAGTGGTCTCAGTGCATTCAGAATGACTGTCTGGGTAAAGTCCCGCTCCTAGTCTCCTCCTGTCTGCAGATAGGACCCTGGTCCCTGCCCTGCCTAGCCCAGCTCTCCATTCTGTTCGTCCCAGCCCCATTTCCTCTGTATTCTCCAGGTCAGGTGAGGAAGCCACTATAATATAATTTTTCCCATAGCCCTGACTTATACCTTGAAAAAAATAGCTTAGCTCCTTATAAGCCACATGGAGTTACGTGAAGGCCGGATGTGAAGGTGCACATGCCATTGGGAGGATTCCCTTTCTGTGTCTTTTCTCTCCTTGTGTACTGTCTTCCCCTTTTTCCTAAGCCAGTGCCTCAGCAGTTAGTGACAACGCACGTTTGGTCTGACCATCATGGGCCTTTTAAAAATGTTTTTCTTTGGGGGTGTGGGGGCCTGGGCATAGTGCCTATTTTCCAAACTGGCAATCAGGACCAGTTGTTCAGCATATGGTTTGACAAGTGTACCAAATACTTGAAAAGGGGGCCATGCTAAAAAATCTGAGGGTTGCATAGTCACCGTCAGGCCAAAGATGATGGCCTTGATCACTTGCAGCCAGAGTTCTCAGTGTTGGCCAGTGGACCACCCTCAGAGTCTTTTTCTGCCTTTTTGGCCCAGAGTCCTAAGGAACTAATTCCTTGCTGAATTTCAGTTGATCACATAGTTACTGACCATCTCTACCAGGCCAAGCACTGTGCTGCTCTACACTCCCTCACAGGTACAGTGGGCTCTGTTCCCAGGGCCCAGCTCAGCTCTTCATGTGCAGCTTACTCAGGTGCCAAGGTCACTGGAGAGAGTGAGGGCTAGGATTTTTCTTGCCTGTGGTCATGGAGTCTGGGTAGAAACTTAGCTTGGCTGGGAACCAAGAAAGAGACTCTGGTGTGGAGGATTTTCACCTCCATCTCACCCCTCCTCCATAGTATTCTGTGTGGTTCCCTGGGAAACTGTCTTCTATCCCATGCACAGTTATCCTTCCACGTGTTGCTTGGGGATCTCACTCCCAGGCATCCTGGAGCTAGCCACATCCAGTGTTGTGTAATCCAAGCATCATCACAGCTGGATGGGGCCACTTATAGTTAGTAAGCAGCTCTGCTTCTCCCTTAGGCCAAGGTGTTAAATATGTATGTTCCAGTGCATGTGTCCCCTGGGCAAGCATGACCTTTTGGCTGCTGAGTTCAAATTTTAATCTGCTTCTAAAGGGTCATAGAATGAATACTCACAGTGCTGCCATGCAACATAGCTCAACCCTTATAGGTTAGTTCTTCGAAGGGTGGCCTTCTTTACTGTGACTTTTCTGTGCTCTCAAGAGACCTTGGTTTGGACCTCTGTGGTGAGACCCAGAAGAGGAAGGTCCTGTCCATCCAGGAACAGCATGAATAGTGGACATGGTCCCCACTCTTGACATTCCTGGTCCAGTGGGTAGGGCTAAGCCTATACCTGTATACATTCCTGCCTTAAGAATACTCAACACCAGCATGTAAACAGCTTCAAACACAAGATAACCGACTATTAGGTGTCTGACACTGCTTTAGCAAGTTAACTCAAATGTGGCTTAAAACAACAGAAATTTATTCTTCACAGTTCTGGAGACCAGAAGTTCATGTTCACTTTCCCTGGCCAGGGTCAAGGTATTGGCCGGGTCATGCTCTCTCGGGAGGCTCTTGGGGAGAGTCCATTCCTTGTTTATGTCTTCTGGTGGCTACAGACATTCCTTGGCTTGTAGTCACATCACTTCAATCTCTACCTTGGTGGTCATATTCCCTTTTCTTCTGCCTGTGTCTAATTTCCCTCTGCCTCTCTCAGATTAAGGACATTTGTAATATAACCCATAAAATCCTTGATAATCGTCCCATTTCATGATCTTTAACTTCATCATACCAGCAAAAACTTTACCAAAGGTAACATTTATAGGTTCCTAATATCTTTGGGGAGCATTTTTTGTTTGTTTGTTTGTTTGTTTGTTTTTTGAGACAGAGTCTCATTTTGTCACCCTCAGTAGAGTGCCATGGTATCATAGCTCACAGCAACCTCAAACTCTTGTGCTTAAGCAATTCTCTTGCCTCAGCCTCCCAAGTAGCTGGTACAACAGGCACCCACCACAATGTCTGGCTATTTTTTTGTTGTTGCGGTTGTCATTGTTGTTTAGCTGTCCCGGGCTAGGCATATGTGGCAAACACCCTACCCACTGAGCTATGGGTGCCTCCATGGGGAGCCATTTTTTAACCTGTCACACTTACTGACCTCATCTCCTGCTACTCTCTACCTCTGACTCTGCTCCAGCTTCATCATTCTCAAATATCCAGGCGTGCTCCTGCCTCAGGGTCTTTGCCCCTGCCATTCCCACTGTCTGGGTCAGTCTTACTTCAGATATCCATATGGTTCACTCCCTCACCTCCTTCATATGGTCATTCAGATGTACTTCTCATTGGGAACTTTCCTGACACTTCAAATTGTGCCCTCTCTGCCTGGCATTCCAATCCCCTTTCTTTGCTATATTTTTTTCCTTGGCACTTATCACTGTTTAAACTGTCATCCCAATTAGAACATAAACTCAGAGAGGATAAGGATTTTTGTTGTTTTGTGCACTATTCCATCCTCAGCACCTGGAACAGTATCTGGCACATAGTATGCCTTCAGTAATTGTTTGTTGAATGCATAAGTGATATACATCCAGAGCCTTCTGTACAGAGGAGAACAAAGCAAAGGGGCAGTTAGTATGAGGTAGCCAAGTTAGGAGAGTCTCCCTGCTGAGAAGACAGGGACTAGTTGGCCGGGCAGGCCATCTCAGGTGGGAAGACCAGGCTTAGAGGTCAGGTGTTAAGGTAAGAAAAAGGAGTTGGGGACAGGTTTGACTGAGTAGGACAGAAAGCCAAGTATGGAATGAGGGGTCAGACAGTGATCTCCACCAACAGTGGTACTGAGGCAAAGTGATGGCCTTGGTAGCACAATTCATACACACCAGGCAATAGTTGGTAGATGTTGCTGAGCAGAGAGAGGTGGGGTAAAATAGGATTGAAAGAGATCATCCTAGCTGCCATGATTTTCACATCCTTCCTAAACTGTACTAGCCTGCATTTCTCCTGCCACCCCCTCATATATCCCAGAAGAAGGAAGGAACTTGAAGGGTCTACATGAGATCTTAGTAGAAGTGGTGGCAGCCTTAGTGTGGCTGTTTTTCCTCCCTCTCACCACCCACTCGTGAGTAGCAGCTTCCTGGAGGAAGGGAAGTGGGCACCTTAGCCTTAGTCATCCCTCTTCCATAGCCTTTGCACCTTTCCAGGGACAGTGGGCTTACACAGGGCTCAGAGCTTTGATTGGCGGAGCTAGTAATCTATAGGGTTGGCTTTAGAGCCCTGACGGGGAGGACTATTTGTGTGTCTACTGGGTTGAGGTGGCTGTGGGAGAGATGGGTCTCCAATCCTTTCAGTACCTGAGGCATCCTTTCCTGAGGCTCTGTCTGATGACATCCTGGTTTAGAGAGACACAGACATTTAGAAGTAGACCAGCTACTTGGTTCCATATTCTGTCAGAGCCAGCTTCACTTCCAGGGCTTTGGGGTATATACCAAAGGATGTGCCATCTGCCCTTTTCCTAAGGAAAGGAATTGTGGGGGAATATAGATCTCTGGGTGCTCTCCCTTGTGGCGCTAGCTAGCATTGGTACAGAGACGTCATGGCTGTTGTCTCACCCTGGCTGTGTCGTACAGCCCAGTAAAGGTGCTGATCCCTAGGCAGCTGGGAGAAGGAAGAGCCAGGGAGCCCCAGGCCCCAGTGGCTCCTCTCCACTGCAGCTGTCACACAGGCCATCTCCCACAGCCTGCTCAGACTCCCCTGCCGAGCTCCTCTTAGCAGCTGGTGGGTGGTGAGTAGTTGGGTTTTTTTCCTCCCCCCATCTTCCCCCTTTTCTGTTTGCAACAACCTCTTGGGGGAGGTTGGCTGATCTCTTGGAGGAGACGGTTCCCAGGCTCTCATGTTTTTGGCAGCTTGTACACAGAAGTCAGAGAGTAACTGGTTCCACTGGAGCATTCCCCTTGGGGCCCCTCCCTTGGAATGGAAGTAGGGATACTGATGGTGGGGAGGGATCTGGGACTCTTCAGCTCTATCTATGCTTGGAGCCACAGCTTCCTCCCTTGGATGGGGGCTGAGGAAGTGGTTCTCCAACTCCCTAGCCTTCATCTTGGGCTCCCCATCTTCCATGCAGCAGGGGGGAGAGGATGGCTGATGGAGCCCCATTCTCACAAGGGGTAGGGCAGGCCCTGGTAGGGGGCAGGGAGATGACAGGGCCAAGAGGGATCAGAAATCAGGGGGCTGGGGTCAGAACTCTGGGCCCTCCTTTCTGAAAATGTGTTCTCCCCACTTGTTCAGGAAGACTTTGGGCCCTCTAGCAACTTAACATGTTCAGGGAAAAATCAAGGAATAAGCTTAAGGCATCAATCACACTATAAGGACTCCTGCTTTTATCAGGGGGACCTATTATGACCTTTTTCCTGTTGTACCAATTAGTGATTCCTGATGCACTCATGTCTATTAACTTGTTTTCATTGGACTCCCAGGAAACTGGGCCTTAGCTAGGCACACAGGATGAGAAAATAAAGGATGTCAATGATTCCCTGAGCCTGTGCTCTTTTGGAGCTAGTTGGAATAGGAGGAGCAATACTTGTCCTCACCATTGGGGAATACCTGGCATTACTGGAGATATAATACATGTATAAAACTCATAAAAAAGTAAAGAGAAGGTCAGCCCTATTGGATCACCAGGGCCTATTTGCTGGACAATTTGGAAGGAGGCAGTGCAGGTGGAGAAGCCTGAAAAAAGCAAACAGGCTAGGAGTGTCCAGAAGGTTGCTAAGCAGATGAGAGAGAAGCCTTCAAAAGGCCACCCCCTCTACCCAGGAACTGTGCATCTTCTTCCCCAGTGCCTACCTGAGCAGCTGCTATGTCTCACTGTGTTTCTTTCCTGCAGACCCCCCTATCCTGGCAAGAGCTAGAAGGTGAACGAGCCAGCTCCTGCACACACAAGCGCTCAGCATCCTGGGGCAGCACAGACCACCGAAAAGAGGTAGCTGCCCCCATTTCCTCCTTGGCAAGGGTAGCCGCCCCCTTTCTAACAGCACCATGTGAGGTGTTTGCTCCAAAGTGAAATCACATTTCTGGTCTTGCCTCGCCTATCTTTTTCGTAGTGAGATGGCTCCTTCATAGCTGACTCTCAGCCTCCTGGTGCCCAGGTTTTAGGGACCTAGATCCTCCCGTAAGGAGAGGGCTTGGCCAGCAACTGCTGGTGTATTGCCATTGTTCTCACTTTACTTTGAGGCTAGATTCAGATAAGCAGTTCAGAGACTGGAGGAAGATCAGGGAGCAGGTTCCAAGACTTGAGAACCTCATTTTCTATCTCACTATTCAGCCTTTCCTTTTAAAAGAAAACAACAACAACAAAAAATAAGAAAGAAAGAAAGAAAGAAAAAAAGAAAAGAAAAATAATTACGGGTTTCTGAACACCTTTTCCTGGCTTGCCCTCTCCCTCAGGAGGGCTAAAGTGGTTGAAGTTGGGCAGAGAAAGCCATAGCTGGCATGCTTCAGGGCTCCCAAACCAGCTCCTCTTGATGTGCTGTGTGGCAGCTCCTGAGAAGATCAACTCACTAGACTCACCCTGAACCCTTTACAAGAGGAAGTTGCTTCTGCCCTCCTTGTTGCTGAGAACTATGAGAAAATATGAAGTGAATGCACTGTGAGTTTAAGATGAGGAGGAAATAAAAAATACTTAGTTTTCAATGGTCAGGAGAAGCAAATTGCTCACACTAAGGGTGGCGACTCATCAGTGACCCACAATAGCAAATCTAAAAAAGCACTTTCTTCTCAACTATACTCATAAATTTTATGGCTATAGACAGCAGTTCTACTTTTTGAATTCCATTTAATTTAGGCTCATATTTAAATAGCCCTGCATCCCTTGAGCATTTTCCAGCTTAGGGCAAGAAGGTCCAGAATTACACATACGATGGGGTTAACAATCAAAACCATTAATGGGCCGGGTGCTGTGGCTCACACCTGTGATTCTAGCACTCTGGGAGGCCCAGGCAGGCAGATTGCTTGAGCTCACGGGTTTGAGACCAGCCTGAGCAAGAGAGAGACCCTGTCTCTAACAAAAAATTAGCCATGTGTTGTGGCGGGCGCCTGTAGTCCCAGCTACTTGGGAGGCTGAAGCAAGAGGATTGCTTGAGGCCAAGAGTTTGAGGTTGCTGTGAGCTATGATGCCATGGCATTCTACCAAGTGAGACTTTGTCTCAAAAAAAAAAAAACAAAATTGTTAATTGTTCCCCGCCTACCCCTCTTGCTACTGAACATGGAAGTCAAGATGAAATCATCAGATTTCCTTCTTATTCCTTCTTGAGAGCCTAGTAGTGTAGTCGCCTTTAAAATGGGGGAGAATATTTCCGTCCTTCCTAGTCTCAGGGTCTTTGAGACAGTTGTGAATATACTTTAAAGAGTGAACTGCCATTGGCATTCAGAAACATCATCTTCTATTGCTAAAAATAGAGTTGTAGTCCATGCCTTTGGAATCTGTAAAAGAGAAGATGGTTTTCAGTGTTGCGTATTTTTAATTTTCTGGAAACTGATCCATCTAGTTAGTAAGGTATCCAGCTTGTCTGAGGAGCTTATCATCACAGTTTTTAACACCACCATGCTATTTTGGGATGGAGGATTAGCTCCTATCTTCCTTTTATGTATCTCGATGGGCCTCTAGTAGGAGCTACACCTGGGAGGGACCCAGGGCGCTTTGCTTTGCTTCACCTGCCTCTCTTCTCCCTCTCTCTGGGCTGCTAGATTACCAAGTTGAAGCAACAACTGCAGAGGACAAAACTGAGCCGCAGTGGGAAAGAGAAGGAGCGGGGTTCCCCACTGCTGGGGGACCATGCTGTGCGGGGAGCACTGAGGGTATGTTGTCCTGACTCCCCACTTCTGTCTTCCTGCCTTCCTGCATGCTAAGCCCTGTGCGGACAGAGTTCTTCCTGGTCTCACAGCTACTACGCCATGTCACTGTTTTGCGAGGTTTTAGTGCTAACTTGGATGTGCTGGTGACATGAGAAGGGCTCCTTGCTGTTCTGAATTTCTCTCGCCTCTATTCCTACCACTTTACAACCAAGGCAGTGACTTGAAAGCACACTCCAGACCTGATGAGGCTCTGACTTTTAGAGAAAACCCTACTGATGGACCTACTGCAAGCTCTAACTGTCCCTCATCACCCTTTGTTCACTTGATTCTGCTGTATAGGCTTGACCACTATCCCCTGGTCAGAGCTGATGACTCTGTGGGGCTTGGTGGGGCTTTGTGTGATGGCTTCATTTGCCTCCTTCTCAGGCATCCCCTCCCAGTTTCCCTGCAGGGTACCCTGTCCTGCGACTCAGCCCCTGCCTGCACAGGAGCCTGGAAGGGCTCAACCAAGAGCTGGAGGAAGTATTTGTGAAGGAGCAGGGTGAAGAGGAGCTGCTGCGGGTGAGTGGCAGCTGCATCCTGGAGTGCAGTGAGTGTCTTGCTGAGCCCAGAGGAGGGGAGTGGGAATGTCACTCTCTGGGGCCTTCAGGATTGTGGCCACATATACAGCAATATATGAACACCAGCCTTCGAAAGGAACACAAATGGAGTTTATTAGTCTCAAATGGACTGAGGCACAGCGACAGCAGAGATGGGTGGTCATCACTGGGGATGGCTTTCTACTGGTGAGGAGAAAGAGAAGGAGTAAGGATTGGCAGAGTGGAGGGTCCCCAGCTTGGGCAGTGGTCAGGTGAGGCACCATTCTTCAGTCAGACTTCAAGCTCTCACTGTTCCCTACCTGTGCCTCAGTTCCCACCACCCCACTGCCTGTGTGAACATGTTCCTCCCTCCGGTGCTACCTGGTGACGTGCCTTCATCCTCCATGCCCAGTTGCCCCTGCTCAGCCTTCTCTCTGCCCACTCCCAGGCAGAATTATATGCTACCTTTTCTGCACTCTCAGGCACATTTTTATACTGACACAGTGCAATAGGAGAATGAATGTCAGTTGGGCAGTATGAATATAATTCTAATGGGCACACTTCTCAGTTTATGGTTTACCTGCTAGTTGAATTTTCATATGGATACATAGAAGATGTTATATACACCCAAGCACATGCACATCGTTGGAGCTGTGGGTGCAAACACCATTGAATGTTTACAAAGGTGGGGTGAGGATATTTCAAGTCTGATCATTGTCTGCACCCTAGTCCTGTAGTGGCTCACAGCACTTAGGTTTGTCCCCATTGTGCTCCCTGCATATACTATTCATCTTTGTGTTCCCAGAGCCCAACACACAGGAGGTCCCTGCCCTCATGAGGTTACAGCCTCAAGAGAGCAACACATTGATCACACCATACAGGTGAATATGCAATCATACATTGGACTATGTGTTAGGAAAAAGAACAAAGTGCTATGGGAGAAATAAGAGGGTGTTTCTCCTAGATTGAGGGGTGGTGTGGTGGGGGAAATGAAATGTAAAGAAATGGTGTTCTGTTGTCCTTGTGTGCTAAGGATAGAGGGTGAGAAGAATGGCAAGGACAGGACCCTTGAGGTCACAGCAGCACTATAGGCCAGAGAAGACCCAAGACTGAGAGTCTTTACCCGCTTTTTCTTCATCAGATCCTTGAGATCCCTGATGGACACCGTGCTCCAGCTCCTCCACAGAGTGGCAGCTGTGATCATCCTCTCCTCCTCCTGGAGCCTGGCAACCTTGCCAGCTCTCCCTCCATGCTCCTGGCATCCCCCCAGCCTTGTGGACGAGCCAGCCGTGAGGAACACCGGGGTGCCGTTGAGGAACCGGCATCTACTCTTAATGACAAGGGTAAGCTGTGAGGCCTCAGTAGCAGGGCTGTCTCTAGGGTACATGAGGGGCTCCACTCCCTTTTCTGCCTCTACTCAACTTCAGGCTCAGCAGTATCACTCACTAATCAATTAGAATATCTTTATGAGCCATCCTTTTTTCTTTTATTTTTTTGAGACAGAATCTCACTATGTTGCCCTCAGTAGAGTGCCGTTGCATCACAGCTCACAGTAACCTCTTGGGCTTAAGTGATTCTCTTGCCTCAGCCTCCCAAGTAGCTTGGACTACAGGCGCCTGCCATGATGCCCAGCTATTTTTTTGTTGAAGTGTCATTGTTTAGCAGGCCCGAGCTGGGTTCGAACCCACCTGCCTTGATGTATGTGGCTGGCGCCCTAACCACTGAGCTATGGGCACTGAGCCTATGAGCTGTCTTTATTCTGCACATATACCCATAATAATCATGGTTCCTTACATCACATTCTGATTTATAGTTTATAAAATCTCTGCATCTGGATGGCGCCTGTGGCACAGTGGGTAGGACGCCAGCCCCATATACCGAGGGTGGCAGGTTTGAACCCGGCCCCAGCCAAACTGCAAAAAAAAAAAAAGAAAATCTCTGCATCTATGCTTTCATTTAATCCTCACTAGAATCCAAAGAAGCATTCCTTCCAATTCCCACTTTTCGGCTGAGTTTCAGCAAGCTGTAGGAGACAGCCAGTCAGTCCAATAGGGAAGTCCATTCTACTTATTACCAGCAATAGGTTTCAACTTGGTTGTGAGTGTTTTATTTAATTTATTAATTTGTTTATTTTTGAGACAGAGTTTTTTACTCTGTCAACAAAGGTAGAGTAGCATGGCATCGTCACAGCTTACAGCAACCTTGAACTTGTGGGCTCAAGTGATTCCCTTGCCTCAGTTTTTCTATTTTTAGTAGAGCTGGGGTCTTGCTTTTGCGCAGGCTGATCTTGAACTCCTGAGCTCAAGCAGCCCACCCATTTGACCTCTCAGAGTGCTAGGGTTATAGGTGTGAACTACAGCGCCCGACCTAGTTGTGAGTGTTATAAGGGAATGTGATCTCTTGCCTAAGGTCACACAGTTTGACCCAAATTGAAATTCCATCTTTTGGACTCCAAATCTCTATTTTCCCTGTGCTCTGATTGCTTCACTGGGAATATGATATGATTCCTACCTCCTACTGTGATCTTACATTATAAAGCACTATTGCCCACAGCATTTGATTTGATTCTCACTGCAACCCCATGAGGTAGTCTGGTCAAGGGCATGACCCAACAATACAGATAGGTAAATAGAGCATAGCATAAGAAGGAATAAATGTGAGATAAATTCAGATAAAGTCAATATTTGCAACCTAGGCAAAGTATGTTTGCTGTGTGGAAAGCAAGAGGAATTTTATTCTACAAGTAGGATTGAGTAAAGATTGCTTCTCTGAGTCAGAGAAGAGCTCTTCCTGGAAGAAGGGGTGGATTTTCTAGACTGTGGACTGGAGGAAGCTATGGTGTGTTGCAGGCGGGGTGTTGTAGTCTTAAAAGAAGGCAGAGAGAGGCAGCAGGTAGGATGCCTTTAAGTCTGAGATTTGGAGTGCCACTCTTCCTCCTGGGAACATAGAATTGAAATGAGACTTTACTTTTCCATTAGTTTGACTGTTATTTTTTTTCTGTTATATGCTCTGTATACTTATAAGCTGCCTCAAAGGTTTTATAAGGTAAAGTGTAGACAAACAGACTAGATTAGCATAAATACTTCCACTGCCCTTACCTCATGCCACTCAGCCTTGTCCCTCGAAGTCTGAGCCAAGAAAAGTGGAGGCCTTTCCTTCACCTCCTGTGGACTCAACCTTGCTCTATTTGCAGCCTCCTCTCCAGGCCACCCATCTTTCCTTGAAGAAGGCAGCCCATCTCCAGTTCTTGCCTTTGCTGCCTCCCCTCGGCCTAATCACAGCTATGTCTTCAAACGAGAGCCCCCAGAGGGCTGTGAGAGAGTGCGTGTGTTTGAAGAGGCCACGTGAGTACATCAAGTAGATGAGGCATGGGTGGGAGGGATAAGGATAGAGGGTGAGCCCCATGTTATCCCCATCTGACCAGCACTTCTTCAGTCTTGGACTCTCTCATCACAGAGGTGTTGTCAACTTCAGATTATCAGTATTGCAGTTTTTCTGTGATCAAACTTGTTGACATTACCTACTCTGAGCACTTAAATCTTTGCTTATCATTATCTCCATAGAAACCTGTTCTCTGCCCACATGCCAGCCACAAGTGCAACAGGAGCTGGAAGGGAAAGATATCTGGAACCTAAGCCCTTCCTTTCTTCTATTTTTTTCCATCCCCAGAGAAGGTATAAGAATTTGCTAGACCATAGTCAGAGAGAGATGTGGGGGAGGGGAGAACACACTAGGAGTTCTCTTTAGTCAGAGATTATAGGCATTTCAACCCATGGAGTAGAACTGGGACCTTAAACAGCTTTCCAGTTGCTTCTCAGTCAAGTCTTCATCCTGTCATAGTGTTTCAAGTGTCTTGAACTCCCAAATAGAAATTTCTAGTCATTGTAAGTTAAGGACTGGAATATTTCCAAACCAGATTGGACAATTCCGAAGCTATTCTTCTGTTGATTTTGTTATAATTCTCTCCCATTAGCAGAGACACCTTTACATATGCACACATGGTCCCCCTTAGCAAACACCTAAAAAGCTCATTTCATTTCCCCCATTGGCTTAATATTCATTGGGGCAGATTCACACTGGAAGTTGTGGTTTCAGTGGCAGTCAGGAAGTTTAGTCACGGTGTGTGAGTAAAGATTTAGCTGGGACTGAGTTTCAGTCATTGAGAGCACCATTTGCATTTCAAATAAGGAAGAAGACAACCATGGTGGTAGCTAAAGGTACATATATAACTCATAGTTGATATTGTGGGGGAAACCATTGCCACCAGGGAGGGTTTGTTATTGTTCTCGCTGTTGCCTGGGGTCCTTGCAAGACTCTTGGGTCCTCTGAGGAGCTGTAGAAGGAAGAGGCCAGACACTGCAACTTTTAAGCTGGACTAGGCTATTTACCCACTCTCAGTCCACATTATAGTTGAGTAACTACAACCTGGAAAGGCTGGTGGAAATTAGGCTGTTGCTTGTCTTGATTCTTCCATAAACTCATAATTCCAGAAAAGGTCTTAAAGCCTTCTTCTCTACCTTCCTGCCTTTGCACTAACCATTTAAGAGAGGCAGTGATCCATCAGTTATTTTCTAAGATATCCTGGGATTGAAATTCTGCAGCTTATTGGGGTCTGTTCATTTTAACAACTTCCCCATTAGAAAGTTCTTGTGTTTAGCTATTCTTTTGCCACATTTTCCTCTTTCTAGCTGTTGTCCCCTTAAAGATAGCCTGGATTCCCTGAGCAAGGAATCAAGCTGTTGCTTCTTGAACTCTTAAGCTCAAGCAGTCTACCCTCCTCAGCCTCCCAGAGCACTAGGATTACAGGCATGAGTCACCACGCCTGGCCAGATGTTGGGTATTGCTTGGTTTCCTCTTGATCACCTTCCTCACATGTACATGCACACACCCAGAACATTACTTCTGCCATTCCCCACCTCTCCATAAAGTGGGATTCTTTGTTTCTTCATTTTTTTGAGACAGTCTTACTCCAATGTCCTGGGTAGAATGCTGTGGCAACCTCAAACTCTTGGGCTTAAGCGATTCTCTTGCCCTAGCCTCCCAAGTAGCTGGGACTATAGGCACCCACCACAATACCCAGCTAGTTCTATTTTTAGTAGAGACAAGGTCTCACTCTTGCTCAGTCTGGTCTCCAACTTCTGAGCTCAAGCAATCTACCCTCCTCAGCCTCCCAGAGTGCTGTGCTAGGATTACAGGCATGAGCCACTGCTCCTGGCCAAAGTAGGATTCTTTTAAACCTTTCTCTGTTAAGGAACACATTGCCACTTTGGAGTTTCAGAACTTCCCAAACACATGCAGCATATGGACCTGTGGCTTCCCTCCACCTCTTCTCTGAGCCACATCTCTGCCCATTTCCCCACATTTTGCTCTTCTTCCTGGGTCTTAGAATTATTAGAATTCTAGAATTAAAATGGCAATCAATTTGTCAGTCTGTATGCTGAATGCATTTTTCTCTGAATGTATATATTATACTTCAAAAAAAGAAAAAGGTGATTGATGGTAACCAGTACAGACAGAGCTTAATCACTCCCCACACCTTTGTTTTCTTACCTGCAATCCTAAAACCATTTGGTTCTCAGAGCTGTTTCACCCTCTGAGCATGGCCACTCTTCCTTTTTTTATCATAAGGAATCCTTACTCAGTAATGCTCTGACTTAAGCTCCTTTTATTTATCAGCTATTCTTCTAATCATTTTCCCTAAACGATCAGAAGAAAAGGGATGACTCTTCTCACATTAAATTTGAGACAGATATGACCAAGACCACATGATGAATGAGAACCTAGATCTTCTGATAAGCTACCTTTCTCACAGTTGGTGCTGTCTTTCCCTTCTAGCCAAGGTTTTGAAAATCATGCCTTTCATATGTGCTTAAGAATTAGATTCTTTGGGCCCACAGATTTCAACAGGGAATATTTTTGTCCCTAAGGGGATATTTGGCAATATCAAGAGACATTTTTTAGTTGCTCTAAAACTAAAGGGTGTGTGGTACTTCAAGCATCTAATGGGTAGAGAGGCCAGGGATACTGTTAAGTGATGTATAGAACAGCATCCCCACACCTACCCTGCAACAAAGAATTATCTAGCCTAAAATGTCAATAGTGCTAAGGCTGAGAAACACTGTTATAGTCTATAAAGAGTCCTAGAAAGTCAGTTTGCTTTGATCTCTGCTTTCAGTTTGCCTAGATCTTCGCTTTCAGGCAAGTGGTCTGCCCCCAAATAACGTTCACTGATGACATCTTTCAAATGAAAAGATCCCTTGGTCTTTTAGAATCACATTGTCGGGAAGTTCTCCTTCTTGTCTAGCTTCAATCCCTCTGCTTCTAGCTAAAGTATATTTATTTCCTGTTGTTTAGCCTTTTTTTTTTTTTTTTTTTTTTTTTGACACAGAATCTTACTATGCTATCCTTAGTAGAGTGCTGTGGCATTATAGCTCCCAGCAATCTCAAACTCTTGGGCTTAAGCGATTCTCTTGCCTCAGCCTCCCAGGTAGCTGGGACTACAGGCACCCGTCACAATGCCCGGCTGTTTTTGTTGTTGTTACAGTTTTCGTTGTTTAGCAGGTCTGGGCCAGGTTTGAACCTGCCAGCCCCATTATATTTGGCCGGCATCTTAACCACTGAGCTATGGGTGCCAAGCCTAGGAATCTGTTTTTAAAAAATGGAGAGCTGAGGGGCCTAGAGAATGTAGCTTTTGTTTTTTGGTTAAGTTACTGCCCTGCTTAAACAGAGACCCTGCTCCCCTGATGCCTCAATACCTCTCACCCTGTCTCACTGGCTGTTTCTGTGTGTGTGTGCATGTGCATGTCTGTGTGTCTCTCTTCATCCTCCAGGTCTCCAGGTCCTGACTTGGCCTTCCTGACTTCCTGTCCCGACAAGAACAAAGTCCATTTCAACCCGACCGGCTCAGCCTTCTGCCCCGTCAGCTTGATGAAGCCCCTCTTCCCCAGCATGGGCTTCATCTTCCGAAACTGCCCCTCAAGCCCGGGCTCTCCCCTTCCCCCTGCAAGCCCCAGGCCATCACCTCGGAAGGATCCAGAGGCCTCCAAGGCCTCCCCGCTGCCATTTGAGCCATGGCAGCGCGCCCCTCCATCAGAAGAACCTGTGCTTTTCCAGAGCTCCCTGATGGTCTGAGGTTACCATCCCCCACTTTACCATGGAGACCAGTGCCTTGGTGGCAGGCCCCTCCCTAGTTCCCCAGAAGTGGGAGATAGAGGGAGCCCTTCCCTCTTGGCCTTTGAGCACTTTCAGTTATTGTGTCAAAGCCCCAGGTCTTCTTTTGATGGGCACCAGCCCCTCAGAATATGAGGGGATTTGCCTTCTCCACTAGCAGCTTGGCAGCTCACAACTCACACTTGTGTACCTGCCATTTCCCTCACTTGGTGGAAAACTCACCCAGAAGGTCCTGAGTCTCTCACCCCTGGGCGTGAGTCTAAATGACTATACACCAGACCCTTATTTTTGTTGTGGAGCAAGCTGGCCGTGACCAAAGGAGAGGGGATGCTACAGATTTCCTTCCCGCTCCTCTTCCATAGTCACAGAAGAAGAGACCAGAGGATAGATCCCTCATCCTCTCAGCCCCAACCCCATGCCTCCCTCTCATTGGAGGAACTGACCAAAGCAACCCTGAAGGGCCATCACACTTGACCAATTCAGCTGCTGGCAGAGGGGGGAACCAAGCGTTTTCCCAAATGGCATTTTCATCTCGCTTTCACCCTGACTAAAGATTGTCTTAAGCAGCAGCCCAGCCTGCCCAGCCCCAGGTGGGTAGTGGGGGAGAGAGCTGGCATTTCTCTAAGTGGCAAATGACAACTCTACACCCTGCCCCAGGGCTAGGTTGGATTAGAAATATGCCTATTTTTCTTGTATCGATGTAGAAACTCTATTTTCTCCCAAAGACACTATTTTTGCAGCTGTTCGAAGTTTGTATATTTTCCGTACTGCAGAGCTACACAAAATTGAAGAAGAATGTTAATGTTCAAGTTTTCTTATCTTGTGTTTAGAGGTTGTTTTTGCAGATCTTGGTGTTAATAGACCAAATAAATAAGTATTCCCAGCAATTTGAAGTTTTGTTAAATATTTGGGGTAGGAGTGGGGTGGAGATTGAGGGTTTTATATTAAGCACTTCATCCTCACCTTCAAGAGGGAGCCTTTAGTTAACACATTTGGGTGTGGGCTGGACAGAGAGTTCTTGTCCTCTGGACACCATGCTTGGATACTTCATATGGACATATAAACAGCAGACTCATAAAAAAGCTATCCAGAATGAGAGTGTAGTGTGTCATGGAGTTGGGATGAGGGAGCCATTGGGGAAGTTACCCATTCTTATGTGAGTCTGGAAAAACTCCCCGGGGAGAGTGGATTTCATTTCATTTATTTTTTGAGATAGGGTCTGAACTCTTTTTAGCAGACTAGACTGTAGTGGTCCCATTATAACTGACTATAACCTCAAACTCCTGGGCTCAAGCCTTCCTCCTGCCTCAACCTTCTGAGTAGCTTGGGACTACAAGCATGTGCCACCATACCCCATAAATTTTTAATTTTTTTGTAGAGACGGAATTAATTTCTTTCTTTCTTTTTTTTTTTTTTTGAGACAGAGTCTCAAGCTGTCGCCCTGGGTAGAGTGCTGTGGCATTATAGCTCACAGCAACCTCCAACTCTTTTGGTTTAAATGATTCTCTTGCCTCAGCCTCCCGAGTAGCTGAGACCACAGGCACCCACCACAGTGCCCAGCTATTTTTTGGTTGTAGTTACCATCGTTTCGCAGGCCCAGGCTGGATTCAAACCAGCCAGCTCTGGTGTATGTGGCTGGCGCCTTTGCCTCTTGAGCTACAGGCACCGAGCCAGAGACAGATTCTTATTATGTTGCCCAGCCCAGTCTCAAAACACCTTGCCTTGAAAGGCTTTTCTAGCCTCAGCCTCTCAAAGTCTTGGGCTTGTAGGTGTGAGCCACTGTGCCTGGCCCAGAGTGGATTTCAGAGAGGAAAAGAAGGTGACCAAAGGGAGACAGTTTGATGTGGTGGCTGTTCCTCTTTCTGACAAGGGGAACAGACCAGAGAACAAGGCTTGGCACCTGTAGCTCAGCAGTTAGGGTGCCAGCCTCATACCCTGGAGCTGGTGGGTTTGAATCCACCTCGGGCCTGCCAAACAACAATGACAACTACAACCAAAAATAAAAAAAAAAAATAGCTGGGTGTTGTGGTGAGCACCTGTAGTCCCAGCTACTTGGGAGACTGAGGCAAGAGAATCGCTTACAGCCAGGAGTTGGAGGTTGCTATGAGCTGTGATGCCAAAGCACTCTACCCAGGGTGACAGCTTGAGACTGTATCAAAAAAAAAAAAAAAAAAAAAAAGACTAGAGAACAACATTTAGATTAAATCTCTTTTCATAGTTTTAGGAAAGCCTTAGCTCCTTTTGGGTATTCTTCCCATCTCAGAGAGTATCCACAACCCTGGAGGGTGCAGCCTTAGAAGGTACAAAGAAACTATCCTCTGTCTTTTTGCAGCCTCTCAGCTTTATAGTGCTATACCTATAAAAGCTTTGGGGAAAATGGAAAAAAACATCCAACATGGCTTTGAAATTTCCAAAGCCTTTTCACAAAAGACACATCATTCCCATTGTATGGGTGAAAAGCTGGCTACTCCAATGACAGTAAGTACAACAGTATCTACTCATAAGACTGCCACAAAACTATCCTAACCATCATTCATTGGTTTGGGAAACACCAGATAGTGTATTAAGTTCTTTACATAAAATTTCATTGAACTGAGAGGCCAAGGCAGGTGGATTGCCTGAGTTCAGGAGTTTGAGACCAGCCTGAGCCAGAGCAAGACCTCATCTCTAAAAATAGCTAGGTGTCCTGGCGGATACCTGTAGTCCCAGCTACTTGGGAGGCTGAGGCAAGAGAATAATTTAAACCAAAAGAGTTTAAGGTTGCTGTGAGCTGTGATGTCATGGCACTCTGCTGAGGGCAGCAAAGTGAGACTCTGTCTCAAAAAAAAAAAAAAAAATCATTGAAATAGGACAACCACACAATGAAAGAAATGCAGTAAGTTACACTGTATAATGATGGAAGGACAAAAAGGTTGAATAACTTTCCACCAAAGACACAAAGTTGGGGAGCTAAAATTGGAAACCTGATCATTTGAATCCAGTCCCCATGTTTCTAATGACAGTGCTCTCCAGCTTGTTATTGTATTCCCATTAATTTCACACGAGGAAATTTGACTCAGACAAGGGAATTGTTTGAGGTCTCAGCTGGTAAAGAGTCAGAGATGGGACTGAAACCCAGGTCTCTCGTCCCACCTGCTGTTTGGTACCCTGCCATCTGTCATCATGGACTGATTGAGTAGAGCACTCTTCCTCACACTGGGAAAGAAAAATGTGTGAGGATCCCCTTCCCTACTAATATAAAGGAGACAGTGGGCTTGGAATACATCCTATGTTCTATCCCTTGCCCTTCCCCCTGAAAGAAGTCTGGCTTGCCCCCAAAGCCTTAGTGAGTCAGGCCCGGAGCAATGGGTGTGGTGCTGCCCAGAGTTTCCTTCCTTTGCCTGAGGCTGTGCCAAAGGAGCAGGCTGCTAAGCCTCTACCAAGATAGCAACCCAGAATACACCAGGCGGTCTGAGATTTGGGCTAATTATGAAGTGGGAGGCTGGGAGTGCTAGTAGACCTGGAGTCAGTCTTGCACTGGCAATTTGTGCTAGCAGGTGGTCACCCAGTATTTGGATGAGTACAATAAAGAAGAATGATTCTGGAAGGCAGCCAAAGCTTCGCTCCATTGTCGATGAGTTGTAAGCCCTTGAAGAAAATTCACTTCAATAAGCTTCCATTTCCACTTCCAGGATATGAAATAAGATCAGAGTTGAGAAAGGGTCATAATAATAAGACCTTAAACTTGCACAGCACACTTTATAAACCACTTTCATCAACCTCAGCTCATTTATTTGATCCTCAAAACAGGGAGCACTAATTATCCCTAGTTTACAGACTGGAAAAATTATGGCTCAGAAGTAGGTGACACATGAAAGTTACCCTGCTTTCAAGTGACCTTGCAAGCGCTTGCTGTGCCGCTCACTCCCTTGAAAGCCTAGTGACGTGCGGGTGGAAGACTGCTATCAAAAGCCAGGAGGCTTCCAATGCTCTTCTGGTAGAGTAGGCAGAGTTGCTGATGCCAGGCAGCAGCTAGAGGGCGCCGAGGCCCCAGAAGAAGTTTCTTGGCATTAGGACCCAGCGGAAGCCTGGCCGTCCGCAGAGAAATAGACTATTTGGTTTGCCTTGCGGTGGCACCACCTCCTTTCCCGCCCACCTGCCTGTCTTCGGACCATGCAGCCAATTGGTGACGTCCACATCCTTTTACGTCATCACCTTACGCCGGAGCATCTCCTAGGCCACCCCGTCGAGCTCCGGGATGCAGTTGCCCTTGGAGTTGCCTGTTTAAAAAATCTTGAGGGCAAGGCATTACTCTTAAGACAGCTAGTTCTTCTGACCCCCTGGGATCAAGCCAACGTCCCAGTGTGGGTTTTCTTTCGTAGAAAGGGTTTTTGGGTTCTGAGGCGTTTCCTCCTCGGTAGCCCTGAGCTGGCAGTTCTGGCAATGACTGCTGGGCTTTGCTGAGCTGCAGTGCCATGCATCTCCTATGAGGCCCCTGCCGCCGGTCGGCGATGTCCGTCTGGAGCTGTCCCCTGGGCCGCCGCTACCGTTGCCGGCTGTGAGCAGGTCTCCAGTCGGCTCGTCCGGTCGTCTCATGGCCTCTAGCAGCTCCCTGGTGCCCGACCGGCTGCGCCTGCCACTCTGCTTCCTGGGCGTCTTTGTCTGCTACTTCTACTATGGGATCCTGCAGGAAAAGATGTGAGCGACCCCCAAGGCGGGAACGCGGATATTGCTCTTCCCCCTGCCGCACATCCAGTCTTCTCTTCCCAGCCTGTGGGACGTTTCTTGGGTCTTCTGCCCATGGCCATGGGCTTTCCTTTTGTCATCCCGCTTTACACTCTTGGTCTTCCAGCAACCTGCTACTTTGTCCAGAATTCCAAAATGCCAGAATTGGCCTCTGGATTCTCCGAACCTGGTCATTTTATTTCTCTTAGCTGTCACCCTCCCCCCCCCTTCCATTGGTTCTAAGGATCTGGACTTCTACCCACAGACAGCCCTAAGTCGTAGAAATTCCAGACGCTTGCAGACAGCCTGTATTTTTACTCTTAAAATAATATACTCGCTGCTATAACCCAGATATCTTCTGCCTGGGGTGTCTCATTTCACCAACTAGTTTTTCGTGTTTCCTCTACCTCTATTCTTTACAGGTAGTTCCTAGATTTAATACCAGTCCCTCTTTTAAATCAACTTAATGGTCCATACAAACTCTTATGACATCCAAAGAGGCAAGATAATTTTCAAGCTTTCAGTGGCTGTGGACATAGTAGACAACAATGAATGAAATATCCTAATTTCTCTCTCTCTCTCTTACTCCTGCATTTTATTCTTAGAACAAGAGGAAGGTATGGAGAAGGAGCCAAGCAGGAGACGTTCACCTTTGCCTTAACTTTGGTTTTCATCCAATGTGTGATCAATGCTGTGTTTGCCAAGATCTGTGAGTACCTAGATAATAATTTTTTGCATATACACTCCCCCACACACCCCATATCCTGGGCATTAGGGTTGATTCAAGCTTAAGGTATAACTTACAGTCTCCTCCTCCTTTAGTACTCAGACAGCCTGTCCATGCAGTCTGCGTAACTAATGACTTTGAAATGAGGTGAAATAATATTTCTTTAAATTATACCAATTTCTGAGTGAGAAATGTGCAGAGAATGGGTCTTCTGTGTTCAGAATCCTCATTGAAAATACTTAAAACAATTTTCCTTTCTTTTTGACTTTCCTTCATGTGTCAGCTTCAAGCATACTTTGAGCTTTCTCTCTTTGTTCCCTAGGGACTAGCAGCAGGGCTAACTTGTCCTTTGAACTGAATGAGGTCCCCACCTCCACCCTGCATGTGGTCTTATGTTAGGCTTATATGGAATTGGAAAGTTGAATAATTTTCAGAGGTTTTTCAGTCTAAGAGGACAGAAATAGCTTGTATTTTATTTGATAGACAAGTTCTTTTCATCTGGCTTCATCTTTGCTTAGTGGTCCATACTAGCCCCACCAGGTTTCTCTTGTATGTTTTTGTTTTTGTTTTTGTCTTCTCCTAGTGATCCAGTTTTTTGACACTGCCAGGGTGGATCGTACTCGGAGCTGGCTCTATGCTGCCTGTTCAATCTCCTATCTGGGTGCCATGGTCTCCAGCAACTCAGCACTACAGTTTGTCAACTACCCAACTCAGGTGAAACCTCAGGGTGGGATGAGGGTTGGCTCAGAAATTATTTGAAAAGGACTAAAGGTTCTTCCTTTAGGTTTGTGAATCCTAGGAGAGGATATATCAGAAATTCAGAGTGTTTTTGAATCATAGATCTGGGGGTTTAGTGGTAGTGGGTTGGGCCATGATAGGGCTGCTTTCTGAGGCTAAGGTATACGCCCTACACTTCATTTACTTATCTTAGCACAGTACTTAGCACCATACCTGGGCATCATGGATGCTCAGAAATATTTACCAAATTTAATTTCAGGTCCTTGGTAAATCCTGCAAGCCAATCCCAGGTAAGCAAAGAAGATGGTCTCCCTCTTCTGTCTTCACTTTTCCTGCGGTAAGCTCTCTCTCTTCTACTAGAGGTTTGTGTCCCTCTGGGGTTTATCATCCCATCATAACTATCTCCAAGGGCTTTATATTCCAGCCCTTGCCCCTGTTGATCCATTGTCTTTGTCACTTCTTATGGTGTGCATAGGCTGGTAATCCTTAATGGGAGTAAAAGGTTGACCTAGTCTACTTCACATAGTCAGTCCTTTCAGTGTCCCATGTATTTACAGTGTCATAAAACACCCTAAATCCCATTTTGATCATCAATTTTTTTTTTTTTTTTTATCATCAATTTCTTTATCTCAGCCTTTTATCCTTTCTCACTGGTCCCCACCCTTACCCTGTTCCTTCCTGGACCTTTGACCTTTGTTCTCTACTTTTTTTCCTGCCTTATATTCTACTTAACCCTGTTGCCCAATCATCTTTATCTAGGTACCAGCCTGGCACCCTATTTTTGTCCTCTTGTCCTTTATAGACCTTCCTTCTCAGACATTTTTTTCTCCCTGAGTCTTTCCTTGCCTTCTGGGAGAGGGTATTGGGGTCATTAATACCTATGGGTACCTAATTTTCTACTCTGTTTTTTCCCTGTAGTCATGCTCCTTGGGGTAACCCTCTTGAAGAAGAAATACCCACTGGCCAAGTACCTGTGTGTGTTGCTAATTGTGGCTGGAGTAGCCCTTTTCATGTACAAACCCAAGAAGGTAGTTGGTGTGGAAGAACACACAGTTGGATATGGAGAGCTGCTCCTGGTATGTGATCCTGTTAGGGAAAGCAGCTTTTTTCAACAAACTTAGCCAAAGGACAGCTCCACCTAGGCAGGCAGAAGGCCAGTTATATGTCTTGAGGGAGATTGTGATACTCCTTGCCTCTAATTTCTGGTCTTTGCTGCAAGGCCCCTGGCTCTGCTGAGGCCATAGTGGGAAAACCAAAATACTTTAACTACAGGTCAGCTCTCCTTTGGGGGAAGAAATAATTCTGAGGCCTGTATCTCAATCCTGGTGTGTGGTCCCAGAGGTCTAAGATAAAGTAGTTTGTCTCTCACTGTGACTTTCTAAGAAATCACCAAGCCAGAGTTAAAAATAATATAGAAGAGTAGCTATTGCTTATGTGTTAGGCACTTTTCCGAGTGTTGTATATATTATTTGACTAATTTTTTACAGCCATGATCCCATGACATGAGTATTATCTGCATTTCACAGATGAAGAAATTAGCACAAAGAGGTTAAGTCACTTGCTCATGGTCATATAACTGTTTAAGTGGCACCCAACCACAGAATTTAGTTTCTGAAACACTCTACTCCCATGTTAGAAAGCTAACCTGGACTGGGACTAGCTTTCCCCTCTCCCACTTAATTTTTTTAAATTTTTATTTACTTTTTTTAGACAGTCTCACTTTGTTGCCCTCAGTAGAGTGTCGTGGTATCATGGCTCACAGCAACCTCAAAGTCTTTTTTTTTTTTTTTGAGACAGTCTCACTATGTCCCCCTGGGTAGAGTGCTATGGCATCACAGCTCACAGCAACCTCAAACTCCTGGGCTTAAGCGATTATCTTGTCTCAGCCTCCCAAGTAGCTGGGAGTACAGGTTCCCGCCACAATGCCTGGCTATTTTTTGGTTGTAGGTGTCATTGTTGTTTGGCAGGCCTGGGCTGGGTTCGAACCTGCCAGCTCCGGTGTATGTGGCTTGTGTCCTAGCTGCTGAGCTACAGGGGCTGAGATAGCAACTTCAAACTCTTGAGCTCAAGTGATCTTGCTGCAGCCTCCCCAGTAGCTGGGACTACAGGTACCCACCACAACATCTTTTTTTTTTTTTTTTTAAGAGATGGGGTCTCGCTCTTTTTCAGGCTAGTCTCAAGCAATCCACTCACCTTGGCTTCCTAGAGTATTAGGATTATAGGCATAAGCCACTGCAACACCCCACCCCACCCCACTTTAATGAAAAAATGTGTGTGGCTCACCACAGCCTATTCAAAGCTTCCTGCCCTACTTTGATTACAGAATCATTACGTAGGTCAGTTAGCCTGTCAGCCCAATGCCTGGGAGAAGCAGGGAGCTAGCATGGTGTCTCCCTACCCTCTACCAGTGACCAAATGACTCCATCTTGAGACAATGGCTTTCTTTTTTTTTTTTGAGACAGAGCCTCAAGCTGTCACCCTGGGTAGAGTGCTGTGGCATCACAGCTCACAGCAACCTCCAACTCCTGGCCTTAAGCAATTCTCTTGCCTCAGCCTCCCAAGTCCCTCCTGGGACTACAGGTGCCCACCACAGCGCCCAGCTATTTCTTGGTTGTAGTTGTCATTTTTGTTTGTCAGGCCTGGACTGGATTCGAACCCGCCAGCTCTGATGTATGTTGCTGGTGCCTTAGCGGCTTGAGCTACAGGTGCTGAGCTGAGGCAGCAGCTTTCTGAGAAGCCTGAGAATGAGACTCCCTGTGTTCTGGGTTAGGAAGGGGCCCTGTTTGCTACCTCGCAGCAGGCCACTCCCATTCTTTCCCAGCTATTGTCTCTGACCCTGGACGGACTGACAGGTGTTTCCCAGGACCATATGCGGGCTCATTACCAAACAGGCTCCAACCACATGATGTTGAACATCAACCTTTGGTCAACATTGCTGCTGGGAGCTGGTAAGGAACAGTTTTGCTATTTTTCTCATGTATCACCAGAAGGCACACTGCCCTCATCCAGTTGATCCTTATAGCTGTCAGTTGTCCTTCTGTCCAAGCGTTGTGAAACCTTCCGGGAAAAACGTGCACTGACAGGATTTGTTTGGTACTGTTACTAACAGACCTGTGTCAGATATCATGGAAAGACACAGGTGTAAAATACACAGGGATACCTGGGAACTTTCCCTCTCAGGAGAGAAAGGAGACACAGGTATAGAGCTCACTCACAGGAAAGAGACTTACTTCATACACCACTGACTATAGCTCAAACATGAGTGCATTTGTTTTGAAGTCATAACTTGGTAACAAATCTGGGCACATGTAGAAAGTGTTTTTCATACAACACACAGGGTTAATGGAGGAGCTGCTGCTGGCTGGAGATGACCTTGAGCGAGGGATGTATGGGCTAGCACCTCCATTATATCTGAGGATTTCTGCTTTTAATCCCTTTGGTAGAAGTAATTCATTAACTTTCAAGCCTTTCTCACAAAACTGAGTCTTTAGTTTCTCAGAGAAAAAAGAGAAGGATGAGAATACAAACCCACTCATACCCTTTCCCACGTCTACCTTTTTTAGCCTCTGCCTTCCTTTACTATATTGACAGACCATGTGCAGGAGTGTTGGGGGGAGGTATGGGCACACAGACATGCCATTCATCTTTTGACATTCCTTCCCAGGGATCCTGTTCACTGGGGAGCTCTGGGAGTTCTTGAGTTTTGCTGAGAGGTTCCCTTCCATCATCTATAACATCCTGCTCTTTGGCCTGACTAGTGCCCTGGGTCAGGTGAGTGCTTGAGAAGGGATGGTTTGGCTTCCCATTGTGGCAGCTGGTTCCCTAAAAAAAAAAAAAAAAAAAAACTACCTAGCTGCCTAGCTGGAAGAAGGGGGTTGACAAGATTAGCCCTGGTATCTGTTACAGACTTTAACCTCATGACAGATACCTGAAAACCAGCCTGACTGCACCTTTCTCTGTCTTTCTTTAGAGCTTCATCTTCATGACAGTTGTATATTTTGGTCCCCTGACCTGCTCCATCATCACCACAACTCGAAAGTTCTTTACCATCTTGGCCTCTGTGATCCTCTTTGCCAACCCCATCAGCCCCATGCAGTGGGTGGGCACTGTGCTTGTGTTTCTGGGTAAGTTCCATTCAGAGCAGGTGTCTCTCTGGGTCACACAGAGCTTGGTGTAGTTATGTCAGAGAACACTTTTAAAAGAGAAAAGGAAGTATTGTTTCTAATGCAGCCTTCCTGATGCACATTTCTTTTTAGCGGTTTCCTTCCAAAGACTTGGATTTCCCCAGACCCAGGACAGAATTATTATACTTATTCCCTACCAATTTACACTGCTATAGATGAGCAAGAAAGAGCTTAGAAATTTTGACTCCACATTTCTTTCAGTCTTGCTCTATTTTTATGTATACAGAGGGTACCAAAAAAAGTATATACATTTTAAGGAAGGAAAAAATTGCATTAAAATTGTAATATTCAATATATATACTGATAATGGCGAGGTGTGCTGGCTTACACCCATAATCCTAGCACTTTGGGAGGCTGAGGGAGGTGGATTGCTTGAACTTAGGAGTTTAAGACCAGCCTGAGCAAGAGCGGAAACCCCCGTCTGTACTAAAAATAGAAAAACTAGCCAGGCTTTCAGTGGCTGCCTGTAGTCCCAGCTACTCGGGAGGTCCAGGCAAGAGTATCACTTGAGCCCAAGAGTTTGAAGTTGTTGTGAGCTGTGACCACCTGGCACTGTGCCCACGGGCAACAAAGTGAGACTCTATCTTAAAAAATAAAAATAAACATACATATGTACACACACACACACACACACACACACATACCAGTAACGTTTGTTATGTTGTATATTGTATCATGTATCTCTTTTTTTTTTCTGAGACAGAATCTCAGTCTGTGGCCCTGGGTAGAATGCCATGGCATCATGATAGCTCACAGCAACTTCAAACTCTTGGGTTCAAGCAATCATCTTGCCTCGGTTTTTTTTTTTCTATTTTTAGTAGAAACAGGGTCTTGTACTTGCTCAGGCTGGTCTCAAATTCCTGAGCTCAAGTAATAACTCTCACCTCGGCCTCCCAGAGTGTTAGGATTACAGGAGTGAGCCACCCTGCCCAGCCATATCATGTATCTCTTATAATTGCAGAAGTCAAATGTGACTTAAATATTACAATTAGAACCATTTTCTTCCTTTTTAAAAATGTGTATACTTTTTTGGCACTCTCTTTGTACGTGTGTGTGTGTGTGTGTGTGTGTGTGATAAACAGTACCTTGTTTTTTTCATTCAATGCCATTGTATTGTCTCTGAGGACATTATATAAAACCAATGTTCTGAAGTTTATTTTATTTAAAGCTCCAGTTTTGGAGAACCAAGACTGACTACCCCCATACCCTCCCATCATTGATAGGTTTCATTTCCCTCCATAAAGTTAAGCTCATTTTCTCCCTTTTCCTAGGTCTTGGTCTTGATGCCAAATTTGGGAAAGGAGCCAAGAAGACATCCCACTAGGAAGAGAGAGACCACCTCCATGTCAAGAATATTTAAGTTATCTCAAACAATGACATCTGTTGGGAAAAAGGGACTTATTAGGAATAAGGATCTGAGTTCCAGTCTTTTTTTAAGAACAAACAAAAAAATAAAAAAAGAAAAGAAAAAGGAAAGGAAGCAAAATTACATATTCTTAAGAAAAAAAAAAAAAGCACTTGGATCTTAACAAGGTAGTGTTGGTGGCTTTTGTTCTTGGTGCCATGGAGCACATTCTATGGCACATAGAGAAAAGAGCTTGCTGCTCAGCACCCAAGCTGCTTCTCTCAGGTGGAGGTAACATGATTGCATGGATAATTCCCCCAAGAGCTTATAGAGGGAGGTTATATTTTGTATTAGCAGCCTCTATTCCAACTGGTGAAGCTCTGCATATGCTAAGGCAGGTGGCTGTTGGTCAGAGCCAGAGAATGTAAAAATCACTATTTCTTAAAGCTCTGATGGGCAAATATTTTACAAAACATCTGAAGATATGTTCTGTCCTTAAATGTGTCTTGAAGTTGGGGTAAAAAACCCTGAGCCTGTGAGTCTGCTTTGTTTTTTCCTTTCCCTACTGCCTCTTTAGTCAAAGCTTGACCAAGACTGGAGTGGAGACCCAGTGCATGTAACAGGAGCAGCTTTGGAAAGTGTGCATGTATTTTTCCTGATCCTCTACCTCTGTCTTTCCATTTATTCTCAGTCTTCCTGGTCCCTTCCTGGGGAGGTTGGATTAATCCCTCCTATTCCCCTGCCTTCTTCAGCTGCTAAAGCATTGCAGTCCTTTGCCATCCGGCTGTGCCAAAGTGTCACCATGCCAGTTTCTGCTTGTTGAAAGGGATGCTAGTGGAAGGCACAGTGGCTGAGTCCTGGCACTGCTGCTGTCGAGTTGTCTGGGTGGCAACTGGGGGAAAAGGCGGGGCATGGAGCAGAGCCACCTGCCCACTGCTGCCTTCAGAGTTGGAAATCGCAATCCTCCAAGGACCAAACTTTACACATGAAAGTGCATTTCCACCAGCTGCAACTTTCCCTCCATCTGTTCAGCAGCCCCAGCCCCTTGGCTCTCCAGATGGGAGCCCGGCCTCCTTCCTGCATGGCTGTCTTGCCACCCCCCCGCCCAGCCTTTCAAGCTATGCCTCACTTGCACTCATCTCGCTCTCTAGGGGTCCAGGCATCACTGTAGCCCTGCCCCCAGGCCCCCTCATTTTGAACTCCTTCAAGAGAAGAGGCTTTAAGTACATCTGGCTAAACTTCCTTTCTCCACTCGTTTCCTTTCTCTTTTTTTATTCTGAAAATTACATCAGTTAGCTTCTTCCCTACTAGATTTATAGTTCTTCCCAACTGTCTTCTGCAGATTTGTTACGTGGTTAGAGCGTGTTCCCAGAACCAGGGACCTGCAAGCAATCATCTGGGCTTTTTTTTTTTTTTTTTGGTAGAGACAGAGTTTCACTTTATCGCCCTTGGTAGAGTGCCGTGGCATCACACAACTCACAGCAATCTCCAACTCCTGGGTTTAAGCTATTTCCTTGCCTCAGCCTCCCAAGTAGCTGGGACTACAGGCACCCGCCACAACGCCTGGCTGTTTTTTTGCAGTTCAGCCAGGACTGGGTTTGAACCTGCCACCTCTGGCATATGGGGCTGGCGCCCTAGTCTGTTGAGCCACAGGCTCTGCCCTGGACTTGTTTTAAGAAGAGACATTTTCCTGGCTATCAGACCCATTCCCTCCACCTCTTAGCCTTGTCATTACCAGTTAGCTGTTTCGTTGCTAGTACTAGTCACCATGAGCAAGACGGGGGTTTTCAGCAGTTCAGCATGGCCGTCACCTGGTACTAGAGAAATGGCTTACGGACCAAGCCTATCCTACCAGTGGTGGACTAGGAGCCCAGTTCTGGTGTATTTGTTCAGTCCCCTGTCCCTTCGTCTAACATTGATTTCCTTCTGGGTGCCACACTAGGAAAATATTGGAAGTTCAATGTTAAGTAGGACTTGTATTTATCCTCTAGGGGGTCATGGTCTCATACAGAGATGTGAAAACAAATCATTGCATCTCAGAAATGCAGGGATAACAACAAAGGGACGGTGTCTGGGCAAGGTGAGGCTTGACCTGGAGAGCGTGGGAAGATGAAAGTAATAGGAAGAGATGAAGCTTTGGCTCCACTGCCAAGCAGGAAAAGGGTTTTAAGCTGCCTGACTGCTTTCCCTTTCACCCCGTGCGCCTGCCTTGGTCAGTTCATTGAGAACATGTGGCAGGAGAGCAGCTTTTATGTTTAAGAAGCTGCCAGCCTGTTCAGGGTGGTATACTTACCTACAGGATCAGGATCACAAGAACTGAGAGTGCCAAATTTGACTAAAGTCAGTACACTGTTAGCTTATAATAGGGCTGATAAATGTGAAATAGCAGACAAGTTTGAACAAAAGTGTTGAGCACTAACCCTGGGCAGCCTGATACCTCAGGTTTCTGAAGATCAAAGGACTTTCAGCTGCTATTAATTCTCAGCTATGTGCAGAAGGGAGGGAACGAGCGTGCAAATCTCAGACACTATGTTTTCAGTGTGGGGTGTATTGTACTTATGTCTATCTTGGTCAAAGCCTCAGGTCCACCAATGCTGTTTGTGCTCAGGCTCACGGTAAAGAGATTTTTTGTTTCCTGTGTGCCTCTGTCTACAGTAAGGGGAGTGATCTACAAATGTGATTTGGGGTACAATCGCAGGTAAAATTATTCTGGAGTTAGGTTTTTTTTAATGTTAACTTTAAATTTCTTTTTCTAGTTTTTAGGAGTTAAATGTTTTAAAAAGGACTTAAAGTGACAGGAATTAAATGTTAACTGGATAATCTATCAAGTGAGGTATTTAGGAATGGATTACATGTTTTCTTAGAGCTCTGTAAAACCCTTTTGAAAAGAGGGACTGAGCAAATATTTGCACTTTTTAGAGATGGAAAGACCTCAGTGAGGGTAGGTTAGGTGACCTGCAGTAGATTTCAAGGTTATGTTTCTGAGACGTGAACTAGAATTCAAGATTCCCTATGTACTCTCTGAAAGAAGAAAGTGGAGCTCCTCAGGAGGCCTGTTGCTTCTGCCATCTGGCCTGCTTTGTCAGTAGAACAGTTTGCACGTTTTATGAGTATTGCTGGTCATTTCCCCCAGATGCCCTGGCAGAGAAATTGTCCTGAGTCTCTGTGGGATCATTCATCCCTTCCCACCAAAAACACACCAGCTGTCATTCAGAACAGTAATCTCATGTATTTATAGAGCTGCTTCTCCCCCAGAGCCCTTTAGTACGTGGCATTTTGTCCTTAGAACACTCCTGGGAGGAGGTTAGGCCTGAAATCAGTCTTCCCATATTTGGAGTAAGGAGCCAAAAGCTCACCAAAATGTATCAGCTGAAGGTCACACAACTCTGTGGGAGGGCAGCAGTCAGAGGTGAGCCTTCCATCTTGCTTCTGACTGTCAGGGGTCAGGAAGCTCTAACCCTCAGCGAGCTAAGCCAGTGATTCCCAGCTGTTTGGATTTTGTGGAAATTCCCAGTAGAATGTTCAAACAATTTTTTTTTTTGGGGGGGGGCTGAGATGGGTATGCTTTGAGTTTTTTCAAATCGGACATTTTAAGAAAATCTAAAATCACTGTTGCGGTATTTTCTAAGGACATTTCAACCCAAAATGTTCAGGAAAAGCTATCTACCAGAATAGAAAACCCTTCTTCCAAACAAGTTATAATAGAAAATCATACACTGTATTAATAAAATCAATTATAGCCAGGCATTGTGGCGGGCACCTGTAGTCCCAGCTACTTGGGAGACTGAGGCAAGAGAATCGCTTAAGCCCAAGAGTTTGAGATTGCTGTGAGCTATGACGCTACGGTACTCTATCAAGGGTGACATAGTGAGACTCTGTCTCAAAAAAAAAAAAAATTAATAAGATCAATTAATTTTTTAATGGCAGAAAATGGCCAACATAAAACGTCACTCATACATTTTAGGGTATACCACCATGATTGTTGCCTGATACTTCTTAGTCAATTTGGGGGCTGTGTTCTACACGTAATCCAGTGCAGCTGGAATGTCACATGAGCGTGTTAAGAGAGATGGAAGCAAACTACAATGAGATTTTCTGTAGTTTTAGAACATTCTAAGAAAGGCCCAAACCAATGTCTACTTAGCCTTGGCTGCTTCTGCCTTCCCTTCATAGGACTTAGAGAACAGCAAGCTGTTGAGGCTTAGAAGGTTTTCTAGAAAGGTCTACAAGAGGGGAACTCTGGGTACGCCTGATGAGATCTGCCCCTACCAGATTCAGACCAGGGTTTTAATCACTGAGCCCCTTGAGCATCAAGAATATTGTTACCAACGGGTGCAAGTCGGTTTCTCACAGGCATGGTCTGCAGAGTGGGAGCCTGTGGGCTATGCCTGCCCTTGGTGGGAAAAGCGGAAAGAGGGGCCGGGTTCGCGGCTCACGCCTATGATCCCAGCACTTTGGAGGCTGAGGTGGGTGGATTGCCTGAGCTCACAGGTTCAAGACCAGCCTGAGCCAGAGCAGCCCCCATCTTGAAAAAATAGCCAGGCATTGTGGCAGGTGCCTGTAGTCCCAGCTACTTCGGAGGCTGAGACAAGAGGATCCCTTGAGTTGGAGGTTGCTGTGAGCTGTGATGTAATAGCACTCTACCAAGGGTGACCAAATGAGACACTGCCTAAAAAAAAAAAGAAAAGAAAAAGTGGGAAGAGGAACAAAGGGGCTGGAACAAAGATTGGCTTTATTCAGTGTCTTCCGCTTCCTTTCAGCTGAAGCACCAGTCTGCAAGAGCTGGTGGTAGGTTTTTGTCTAAATGTGTCTGACCCCCTGTGATTTCTGGGAGAGGTGGAAGAGGGAAGTGGTTCAAGGGGAGGGATGTTTCTTCCTGCCCACTTATGAGTTTTGTCATGGTGTGTGGGTGGCAAGAGCTAACAGAAGCACCGTGTTTTAGCTTAAGTTCTGACCAGACGCCATTTCCTCCTACTCAGGATCCTAGAACTGCTGCATACAGACTACAGCACTGCAGGGAATGTGTTACTGTTATGTGAAGGCTGGGGACTCACTGAAATTTTGTGTAGAAATGTGTGTAAGTGTGTGTGTGTGTATGCATACAGGCATGTGCGTGTTCATGAGAAAGAGAAAGAGGGAGAAAGAGGTCAAGTTAATAGGTTCATTTTTCTGTAAAAAGGGTCTACAGCTCTCTTTAGATTCACAGAGAGATCCGTACACAGGATCCACCACAATCATGGGACTCAATTAATTAAAAGTGATTTTCTAAATAGAGTTGTGGAACTGGGACTACTACAAAATAAGGGAAAGCATCGTCTCCACCTCTGTTTCGATGGAGGGATGAGGTTAAGGTTGCAGAGATACCCACAGAGAGTAAGCTGTTCAATTTCATTTCTAGTTTTCTCTTAGCCTCTGCACACACTATGTAGGGATGTCAGATTTAACAAATAAAAATATTGGATGCTTGCCTAAATGTGAATTTCAGGTAAATAACATAATTTTTTAGTATTATGTCCTGGATTCAAATTTAGCTGTTGTTCTGTATTTTATCTGCAAACACTGTGGCATTAGATGTTAACACAGGTGTTCTCATGGTCCCCTCTCTTCCTAGGAAGGTACTCTCAGATACATCACGACTTGCAGTTCTGAGCGCAGACGCTTTTTTTCAGGGCCAAAAATTTTATAATTTCCCTGATGGCCCAAGGAAGGTGCAAACCCAGACTTAGTCAGCAGGGGGCATCATTCTCTTAAAATAGATCCTCAGGCAAGTTTCAGGGACTTCAAAGGGGAAGGGGAGCGTTGAATTCAGGGTTCTAGTTGCTGCTTCTGTCTTCCCTCTGGAGCTCACTTCTCCCACCCTGCCACCTGCCAGAGCTATTTCTGTGTCATAAGAATCTGATCTTGTCACTCCACTCCTTAAATCACTTCCAAGATTCTATCTACAGTTACCTTCTTCATTTGGCATAAAAAGCCCATCAGATCCCACTGAGATCTGTTTTCTCTGCTTCAACTCTTGTGTCTTACACCCTACTTGATCCTACCCACCTCACACTTCCAGAACACCCATTCACCAGGAACTATTTGTAGTTTCCCTGTATGCTATTTACTGTCATGCTTTTGTGCCCGAAGTTCCTTCTGCTTGGAATTCCCTTTTCCATTTGGCACTTGTAGCAACTCTATTCATTCAACATTTTTCACAAATATGTCTTGAGACTGACCACGCACAAGATGTGCTGGAGATACTGTGGAGAAGGCCGACTAGAGCCCTTCCCCTATGATTCTCACCATGGTGTAGGTGAGAGGGGGCAATAAGCAGGTAAACGCATAAACAAAGTACTTTGACTTAGTTCAATGTTAATTGATCTGCCTCCCTGAAGTAGAGCTGAGGGTTCCTTCTTTGGGTGCTCTTTTCATTTTAAGCGTCCTAAATTTAACACCTGCACAAATCACTGGATGAACAAAGCATGCTAACCTAAGTCAACAGGAAGGGGATTGGGTGTAGTCTGAAAAACTGAGGGTGCATGTCTCAGCTAAAGGATGCCATGCTTTTTCACCTCCTCCCAAATGTGTTATTTCAAGAGAAGGTGGAAATTCTGATTCTTCTATGAACTCTCCCCATTTTCTGAATTCTTTGCCTGTTTAAACATACTTGCAGGTCAGATTTGGTCTTGGGCTACCCTTTGCCATCTACCATATTACAGCATTTAAATCATTGTCTTGCATCTGATCAGTATTAATATTTATTTGTATTTTCTCCTCCCCCACAACTGTATCTTTGTATCTGTAGCCTCTAACACAGTGACTGGCACATGGTAAGTGTTTAATAAATGTTTGTGGAAGAGAGGAAAAGAGAAAGAGAGGAAGAGACAACTTGTGTGCAACATTTATTTATTTATTCATTGAGACAAAGTCTTACTTTGTCACCCTTGGTAGAATATTGAGGCATCATAGCTCACAGCAACCTCAAACTCCTGTGGTCAAGCGATCCTATTGCCTCAGCCTCCTCAGTAGCTGAGACTGCAAGTGCCCACCACAGCGCCTGGCTATTTTTAGAGATGGGGGTCTTTGCTGTGGCTCAGGCTCATCTTAAACTCCTAAGCTCAAATCCACCTGCCTCGGCCTACCAGAGTGCTAGGATTACAGGTGTGAGCCACTGACCCGGCCTTGGGAGCAACAATTTGCTGATGAAAGTTCTTATTGCTGCTGCGCTGGGTGTGGGACAGATGGAACAAGAAAGGCCGACTTTATTGCCAACTACGAGTGTGTGCATGTGAGTGTGAGTTGCCATGTTAGCAGGTATGACAGCCAGAAAACATGTCTAAGAATCATCGGCTCCTTTCTCGGTGGGCTCCCAAGCTGTCCCTCCTCATTCCTGGAGGATGAGGGGGAGAAGAATGCAGAGCTCAGGGTGGCTTCCTTTCAGGACCTGTAGCTGCTGGCACAGAGATCAGAAAGAGCTTATATAGGTTTTTGGCACCAGTGATGCATCCTCAGGGGAAGGTGCTTGGCAGCTGCTGCCACCCACCGCCTACCCACTAGAGTGCCCACTGCATAGCAAGCAGTTTGTGGGTCGAAAAGCAAAAGCTTTTCTTGCTTTTCCAAAATGAAATAATCTAAATAACCCTTTACCCTGCATTGGGGAAGGAGATTTATGAGAGATCAAAACTCCCAAGCTTAAGAGAAGGGTGGGGGTGGCTTAGCCTTCTCAGCATGGCCCCTAGAAGCAGAGCAGACTCTTGCAGAGCAGACACTTTTTTTGTTTATTTGTTCTCTTTTCTGTAGAGACAGTCTCACTTTATTGCCCTCGGTAGAGTGCCATGGTGTCACACTGCTCACAGCAACCTCCAACTCCTGGGTTCAGGCGATTCTCTTGCCTCAGCCTCCTAAGTAGCTGGGACTACAGGTGCCCACCACAACACCCAGCTTTATTTTTTGTTGTTGCAGTTTAGCTGGGGTCGAGTTTGAACCCGCCACCCTCGGTATATGGGGCCAGCACCCTACCCACTGAGCCACAGGTGCCACCCCACAGCAGACTCTTGACCATCAGAGTAGGCTACTGATTTCTGCTATTGGCACGCGGTCTTTTCGTCAATGGAGGATGCTGTCCCAAGCCCACATGGAGTAACTCATATGAATTTTTGCTGCCTCAGTGCATCAGGACATATCTTTGGAAAGTAAGACACCAAGACTTACAGAATATATTTTATCTGATTTTTCAGGAGAAATAACTAGATCATTCAAGGATCAGAGCCTCCATCTTGGCCCTGAAATCTGTTGTGAGGCTTGGAAAATGTGATTTTTCCGAATGGGACAGAGTAGAGGGTTTAGGGGCAGCTTCAGTGGGTTGGGGTCACTCTTTAGGCTGGACTGTGGAAATTTCAGTCCCATGATTCTCTCTCTGATGAGAGGTACCTTGAAAGCTAAAGCCACCCCCAGTCTCCACAGTGCCCACCCAGCACTTGGGCAGCCAGAAGTTTTAAAGCCAGGCTTTCCAGGAAGCAAGCTCTCCCACAGGCAGTGCTGACTCAGCCCAGACTCTAAACTCTGTTTCCAGTCCCAGAGTGGCTGACAGTGGCAGAGGGATGGAAGGGGCTATGGTCCTGGATGCAGGTGTATATTTCCAGGATAGGGAAGTGAGGGGAGAGGAGTAGACAGCAGGGCACGGACCTTGAATTGCTTCAGGTCCCTTTTGCTAAGGGAAGAGGGAAAGTGAATCAGCAGTGGCTCATGTCTCCTGGGTTCCAGCATGCTCTGACAAAACCTATCTTTCTTAAATTCCCAGGCGTAGGTATGGTGGCAAGGTCGGTGCCTGGAATTAGGGAGTAGGAACATTCCTTGATATCTTTCCCAGGTGTCATTTCTAATCTACATATCTGCATTTCTAGTCACATCCCAGGGTGTGACTGACCATTTCTCTGGGGCCACCATCTGACTTTCTAAAGTCCTCTCTCTCCAATTTTCCCCACTTAGATTAACGAGAAAATGCAGGCTCCCTCTCTCTTCCCATTCTCAAAAAAACACCTGTGATCCCTTCTATCTCTGTGACTTGATGCTCCCCTCTTCCACCACTCCTCCCTTTCTCTGGTTCTTCACTGTCTTTTTTCCTCTCTCCACACTCCCTTCCCTTCTCTCTCCTCTCTCTCTCTTTCCTCCACTCCCACCTGCTATCACTGTCTGTGGTTCTAACAGTGAATCCTTTCCCTGGCAGAGGCCCTCAACTTGCTCACTGGCCCTGCTGGGTTACTCTCCTCATTTCTGTAGCTTCTGTCCAATTATCTATCTGGCTAGGCTTGTTGGAAGCCCTTCCCACTGGCCACTGCCTCCTTTCTTCCATCCTCCAAGATTATTTCCACTTGGGAATGGGGGTAGGAAGCCAGTTTGAATAAACTGGGAGATATTTGGCAATCTGCTCTGTGTTGTGCTAAGGGACCCAGCAGAGTTAAGAGATTCCTAGGGAAGATGACCCCATTGCACAGACCATTAAAGGCTGCAGGATCTAATTTTAACGAATGTGAGATCAAAAGCTTTTTAGAGTCAGCCAGTCCTTTAAAACAAGGGCCCAGTAATGGGGAAGAACCAAGGCCCTTGCCACAGAAAAACAAAGCTATGACTCAAAGGCATCAGAAGATGCTTCCTTGCTCTTCCACGTTCTTGAGTTTAATGTCTTTGGCTTGGGAATTAACATTGAGGCTTTCCAACATAGATAAAAATAGAGCTCATAAATGCCATCGCAGGCACTTTCCGATAAGGTGGCCTTTTAAGGGAAGACTGGGCTCCCAGCAGAAGGTCTGAGTCAAGGAGCCTCTTGGCTGGGTGTTCAGGGTTCTCACAGGCTGCTCACCATCCTGTGGCCAAACAAGATGCAGGAAGAGGAAGCTGCTGGAGGCTGGCTTCTGTGCCTGAAACTCTAGGAACCACGTTCTTGAAAGGAATGTTTCTTTGACTCATCCGTTCATTTATTCATTTCATAAGCATTATCTGAATACCTATTACATGCTAGGAATGCTGCTTGGTGCTGGAAATACAATAGGGAAAAAGAAAAGAAAATCCCACCCCCAAGGCTCCTATGGTTTAGTGAGAAGCTGGGGGGCGGAAGGGGGGGAAGTCAGACAACCACACACCAGGTCACAGTATGGCAGGGTGCAGTAGGAGGGGAAATTTGGGAGGACCTAGCTCAGGGCTGTGAGATATTTGCACAGCTTCCTGGAGGAACAGATGGATAAACTGAAGCCCAAAGAATCAGCTGAGAATTAACAAGGGGAAGGAGGGTGGGGGCAGGGAAAGGTGCAAAGAAGACTGTTCTGGGGCGAGGGAACAGCATGTGCGAAAAGAGAGCGTGTTTGCTCAGGGAATTGAAAGTATTTCTGTGCATGACTGGAAATTGCATTGCCAAGTGGGGTGGGGAGGGTGAGACAGCACCTAGCGACAAAAGCACAAGTCACTGATCAAGAGCCTGCCACCTCTATGTAGGAGTTTGGACTTTATTTTCCTGAGGGTACTGGGGAGCCATTGAAGGGTTGTATGCAAAGAAGTGACTTGATCAGACTGGCATGTTATTTTATTTCATTTTTATTTTTATTTTTATTATAATTATTTGGAGACAGTCTCACTATGTCACCCTCAGTAGAGTACTGTGTCATCACAGTTCACAGCAATCTCAAATTCTTGGGCTTAAGTGATTCTCTTGCCTCAGCCTCCCAAGTAGCTAGGACTACAGGCGCCTGCCACAGCACCAGGCTATTTTTTGTTGTTATTGTTGCAGTTGTCATTGTTTAGCTGGCTGAGGCTGGGTTCGAACCTGCCAGCCTCAGTGTATATGTGGCTGGCGCCATAACCACTGTGCTTTGGGCACCAAGCCTATTATTATTTTTTGAGACAGAGTCTCACTCTATCACCCTGGGTAGAGTGCAGTGGTATCATCCTAGCTCATAGCAACCTTCAACTCCTGGGCTCAAGTGATCCTTTTACCTCAGCCTCCCAAGTAGCTGGGACTACAGATGTCCACCATAATGCCTGGCTAGTTTTTTTATTTTTAGTAGAGACAGGGTCTTGCTCTTGTTCAGGCTGCTCCCAAACTCCTAAGCTCAAGCAATCCACCTGCCTCAGCCTCCCAGAGTGCTACGATTATAGATCTGAGCCACCGCCCTTGGCCAACCCATTGGCATTTTAGAAAGCTCACTTTGACTGCAGAATAGAAAATGAACAGGAAGGAGAAAAAACAGAGGCTGGGAGGCTGTTGAGGAGGCTATTGTGACCCAGGGGAGAACTGGGGAAATGTCAGCGGAGATAGAAGGAAGTAGGCAGACCTGGGATGTAGCTGAAGTATGAATTGTCAGAACTTGGTGACGAATTAGATGCAGGCTGGAGGAGTCAGGGTACTTCCAAGTTCTCTGGCCTAAGCTGCTTCGTGAGACAGAGAATACTGGAGGAGAGGCACGTTTTAGATCTGCTGAATATTAAGCGTCTATGACATGGACATCTGTTTGAAGATATCAGGTAGATAAGTCTGGGGCTCGAGAGAGGCTTGGCTCAAGAGAGATTGGGAATATTCTTTAGCAGATGGATGGCAGCAGAGCATTCTCAAGGATTCAATCCTGTGAACGAGCGATTCAGGGCAAGTGAGGACAGTGTGAAGAGGAGAGGAACTGACAGGAATCCAAGGAAAGCCGATATTCAAGGGATGGCTATAAAAGAGCTCACGAAAGAGACAAAGAAGGAGCGCCCAGAGAAGCAGAAGGAAAACTAAGGCAGGGGTTTCCATTCTTGGCCTCAGCATCATTTCCCCTTCTCCCACCAAGAGCACACTGACTGCTCTGTGGGGAATTAACCTGTCCCCTGTTCTCGTCCTGTGGTGTGGATCCAGGAGAGAAATGCTGGTCAGCTCTGTCTACCTCCCTCCTACCCTGGCACCCCTCATGCAGCCCTCCCACTCTTCTGTCCTCCAGCCACACTTATTTTCGTAGAGTTTTTCAAAAAGTCTGTGCCCTCTCTAGCCTTAGGATCTTAATCTGTCTTGACTATTTCCCACCCCCCACCATGCCCCTTCTACACCCACTTTGCCTATCAACCTTCCATCCATGCTTCCAACACTTGCTCAGGTCTTCTCTGACAATCCAGGCCAGGCCAGGGCTTTCTGTTACATTCATTCATTCAGTCAATATGTACAGAGCACCCTCTGCATGTCAGCGCTGGGCTGGATGATGGGACATAATGCACAGCCAAACAGACAAGTCCGTGTCCCCACACATCTGACAATCTAGTAGGGGAGACCCATAATAGGAAGGTAAATTCACAAAACATTACAAATTGGTGGTGGTGTTATAAGGGAAGTAAATAGCTCTGTGATAGAAAATAATGAAGTCCTTGTTTTGGATATGGTGGGTAGTCAGGAAAGCTCTTTGAGGATGTGACAACTGAGCAGACACCTGAAAGAAGAGGCAGAACCAGGCATGTGAAGAGTGAGCGGAAAAAGTATTCCAGGCAGAAAGGATGGTAACTACAAAGGACCCTGGAGGGAATGAGCTTCCTAATTGTGGCTGGAGTGAAGACAGGAAAAAAAATGCCACGTGAGATGTAATTGAAGATGAGGCTCTGGCAGTTGGTTGGACAAAGTTTGGATTTTATTTTATTTATTTTTTATTTATTAATAGAGACAGAGTCTCACTTTATGGCCCTTTGGTAGAGTGCCATGGCATTACACAGCTCACAGCAACCTCCAGCTCCTGGGCTTAAGCGATTCTCCTGCCTCAGCCTCCCGAGTAGCTGGGACTATAGGCACCCGCCACAACGCCTGGCTATTTTTTTGTTGCAGTTTGGCCGGGGCTGGGTTTGAACCTGCCACCCTCAGCATATGGGGCCGGCACCCTATTCACTGAGCCACACGCGCCGCCCTATTTTTTTTTTTTTTTTCGAGATAAAGTCTCACTCTCTGTAGAGTGCTGTTAAGTCCCAGCTCACAGCAACCTCAAACTCTAGGGCTCAAGCAATTCTCTTGGCTCAGCCTCCCAAGTAGCTGGGACAGGTGCCCACCACACTGCCCAGCTATTTTTTGTTTCAATTGTCCTTGTTGGTTAGCTGGCCTGGGCTGGGTTTGAACCTGCCACCCTCGGTGTATGTGGTTGGCGCCATAACCACTGTGCTATGGGCGCCGAGCCTGGATTTTATTCTTATTACCATGTTAAGCCATTCAAAGGTTTTAAGGAAGATTGCAACATGATCTTAAGTTTTAAATTAGATTGCTCTGATTGCTGAGTGAAGAATGGATTGAGGGACAAGCAGAGAATTAGGAAGACTGATTAGGACCCTTTTAGGGTCTAGGTGAAAGAGGATGGTGGCTAGAACTTCAGTGGGACAGAAGAGATGGAGAGAAGTATATGGGTTCAAGAGATAGACTGAAACTAGAATATACAGAAATTCCTGACAGATTTGATGTGAGGTGTCAAGGGAATAGAGAAGTTAAGGATGATGACTAATTTCTGAACTGAATGAGTAGAAAGAGAACCAGGCTTGGCCTGTCTTGGCCCAGTTTGGTCTCCCCCTTCCTTGGAGCCCCTGGGGCAAATCTTCAGAAGCCCGGAGCTTGAGAAGCAAGCAACATTGGAAAACCATGGAGTTGAAGAATCTCCAAGGTCCCTTCCAGCTATCAAATTCTTTTATTCCAAACTGAAAAGTCTGTGAATAAGGATAGTGTTTCTATTTTTTCTGACTCATCCTGGAATACGCTGGTAGAGCTATGTACCCAGGGAGCATTTCTATTGCTAGTTGACTTTTCACTTTGGCATAGATCTTCTGTAATTGAATTTTAGATTAAATCCCCCCCCCTTTTTTTTAAATAGGATTCTAACATAGAGTAAACTTTCAATTGAAATCGATTCACCTTGATAAAGTAAAGCCATAGCAAGGATAATCTAAAATATTAAAACCCCAAGTAATTCCTATTTGAATTGAGGTAAAAAAATTTTTTGGTTTTGCTAATCATCAACTTTTAGGTAAATGTTTTCAGACAAATGCCAACAGATGGTGGATCAATCCTATTCAGAACAGGACCAAAAAGACATTGAAAATAATTTGTGACAGTGAATACAATCTACTTTTGGTAGTATATTTCTTGTTGAAAACAAATATTAACCTGAAAGATTTTTTTTTTTTTTTTTGGAAGCAGAGTCTTAAGCTGTCGCCCTGGGTAGAGTGCTATAGTGTCACAGCTCACAGCAATCTCCAACTCTTGGGTTTAAGCGATTCTCTTGCCTCAGTCTCCCAAGTAGCTGGGACTACAGGTGCCCCCCACAATGCCCGGCTATTTGCTTGTTGCAGTTGTCATTGTTGTTTAGCAGGCCCAGGCCAGGCTCGAACCCACCAGCCTCGGTGTATGTGGCCAGCACCCTAACCACTGAGCTATGGGTGCTGAGCTGATTTTTTTTTTTAGAGACAGAGTCTCACTTTGTCACCCTTGGTAGAATGTTGTAGCATCGCAGCTCACAGCAACCTCCAGCTCTTGGGCTTAGGCAATTCTCTTGCCTCAGCCTCCAGAGTAGCTGGGACTACAGGCGCCCGCCACAACACCCAGCTATTTTTTTGTTGCAGTTTAGCTGGGGCGGGTTTGAACCCGCCACCTTAGGTATATAGGGTCGGCGCCATACTCACTAAGCCACAGGCCCCGCCCTGATTTTTTTTTTTTTTGAACAGAGTCTCACTTTGTTGCCTAGGCTAGAAAGCCATGGCATCATTGTAGGTCACAGCAACCCCAAACTCTTGGGCTTGAGCAATCCTCTTGCCTCAGCCTCCCAAGCATCTGGGACCGTAGGTGCCGAACATAACACCCAGCTAGTTTTTTGCTTTTTAGTAGGGATGGAATCTTCCTCTTGCTCAGGCTGGTCTCAAACTCCTGAGCTCAAGTGATCTACCCACCTTGGCCTCCCAGAGTGATAGGATTATAAGCGTGAGCCACTGTGTCCAGCCTGAAACTTATTTCTTTATTTATTTATTGAGACAGAGTCTCACTATATCGCCTTCAATAGAGTGCTGTGATGTCACAGCTCACAGCAACCTCAAACTCTTCTTAAGTGATTCTCTTACCTCAGCCTCCCAGTAGCTGAGACTACAGGTACCCGCCACAATGCCTGGCTGTTTCTGTTGTTGTTGTTGTTGTTGTTGTTGTTATTGTTGTCATTGTTGTTTAGCAGGCCCTAGCCAGGTTCGAACTCACCAGCCCCGGTGCCACTGAGCTTCGGATGCCGAGCCCTGAAACTTATTTTGAAGTAATGACTTCAGGTAATTTTTTAGAACTGTTTTAGAGATGATAAAGAGATAGTTGTATTGCCAGCCAAAGGCAAAAATCAAGAAAACTGAGACTCAAACCTGTCATTTCTTCTCCTCTTTTTCACACTGCTGCTGCTTCGCCTGAAGAGCCACCATTTACATGTTCTATATACCAGCCATTTTTTTTTTTAGGTAAAAACTCAAAACTTCAATATCTATAAGCATATTGCTCAAATCTTCAAGTAAGTATATCATTTCAGGGTTTTTGTTTTATTATTTATTTATTTGAGACAGAGCCTCAAGCTATCGCTCTGGGTAGAGCACTGTGGCATCACAGCTCACAGCAACCTCCAACTCCTGAGCTCAAGTGATTCTCCTGCCTCAGCCTCCCAAGTAGCTGGGACAACAGGAGCCCGCCACAACACCCAGCTATTTTTTAGTTATAATTGTCATTGTTGTTTGGCAGGTTCGGGCTGGATTCGAACCCGGGCTGGATTCTGGTGTATGTGGCTGGCACCTTATCCGCTTGAGTGACAGGCACCGAGCCAAAGTGTTGTTTTATTAAAGAGGAAATTAAAGTACATGTATAACAGTATGCTAAGCACTTTTGGACTAATGTGTCATCCAATGCGGTTTATTATCCTATGACAAATGGCCCATTTCACTGATGAGACAGGAGATTGAAGGTCCAGCATCTGATCTGCTTTCTGTTTGTGATGAGTTCCCTGCTGCAGATAGCATCAGAGGGGAGGGTTGCACATTACACTGTGGATAATATAACAATGAGATATTTTCCTCATCATCTCCCATGGTGGTCAGGGTGCAGCATATAGCCTTGGATTGGCCAACTGGGTGCATCCACCTGTGGCTTTAGGTTTGCAGCATGAGGTACAAAAATGAAAGCCTTATAAGTGACATCCTTTGCAGCAGCAGCAGCAGCAGAAGTGCTATGTCTGGTGGTGGCATGTTGTGGCAGTGCCCAGCAGATGGACCTCCTCTCCAGACTGTCCTGCTAGAGAAAGTTGTTCTTCCTCTTATCAGCCCTTGGTTTCCAGTGGAATTTCCAATTCTTGTTCTTTAAGTTCCTATCCATTCTGGGAGCCAGCAACATTTCTTCAGTAAATTCTAGTTCTGTTGCTATAGTCAGAGTTAGTGCAGTTCTTGTAATCAGGAATCCTGGCTGATGTGTGAGGAAACAGACTCTGAGGTCAAAGGGCTTGTTCAGGAGTTATAGCCAGCAAGTGGCACTGTTCTGGCTGAGAAGTCTGCTCTTTTTCCAGATTTCATGTTTAGATTCTGAGAAATCTAAAGAAGGGCCCAGAGTCAGGGAGTGAGTAGGGCGCACTGATTAGGATGGAGATTGAAGACTAGCAGGTATACGAAGATGTACCCCCAAATTCATGTTCAGTGGCACATCCATAAATAAGTGGGGTCCACTGTATGCCAGGGATTGTGCTATGTTCAAATATTATTTCAATTCATCCTCATGACAATATGATAAGGTGGGCATTATTTTCTCCATCGTGAGAAATAACATCAGAGAGGTTTATCCAAGTTTATGTTACCATTAAGTGTTAGTGCTGGATTTGAACTTGACTCTCCAAAGAAGCTGGAGCTTATTCATTAAGCCTCATTATGCTGCCTCACTATGAAATTATCAGTCAATGAAATTTCTCCACTGCCAATTTTTTTTTAACCCTATCGTGGCCTCAACACAACTTCATCGATGTGTTCTTTTTTCTTTGTGCACGTTCTGATACCTGTGGCCTGGTGTCATTTATCTCTTTTTCTTTAGGCTGGATACTTCTTGAGCACAGGGCTGCATCCCTACTAACGATCCTTACTGTATATTCATTTTCAGTGTCCATGAAGGGCTCCACCATGGCAGCCATTGGGCCAGAGGACAAACTGACCAGCTGAAAAGGTGGTCATTGACTAACCAACTGAGCTGTACAGAGAGAACAGAAAGACTTCATCGTCCTACTCTTTCTTTCTTTCTTTTTTTTTTTTTTTTTGAGACAGAATCTCACTCAATCACACTAGGTAAAGTGGCCTCATAGCTCACTGTTGCCTCAGCCTCCCAAGTAGCTGGGACTATAAGCACCTGCCACAACGCCCTGCTGTTTTTAGAAATGTGGTCTCAATTTTGCTCAGGCTGGTCTCAAACCCGTGAGCTCAGGCAATCCACCTACCTTGGCCTCTCAGCATGGTAGGATTGGCTAGGAGTGGCTCACAGGTGCACTGTACCCGGCCCTATCTTCCTACATTCTTAAAATCAAAATAGGGGAGTTTGTACTTGTCTTCTATTCAGTCCTATCTGCCTCCACCTCCCCTATGGAATCTCCTCTATAGTCCTTTGCTTACTGGGCTATGAAATGGTCAAAAATCCCTGCAGGCAGAATAAATAAATAAAATATCTCATGGTCTTTTGGGAGGATCCCTTGCTCAAGCCTAGCTCATGACAGCCAGTGAACACTCTATCATTTGTGTTTTGGATTAAGAAAATGAGTTCTGCATATTTCCTACCATCACAAGGAGCAGTGAATTGACTTGGTGCCATTGTAAGCTTGGTTGTTGGTGCATAGATAAAAAGCCTCATTAAGTCCCTCAGAAGGAGAGAAGAATTTTGAGGAAAGAAGAGCAAGGGGGGGGGGCTTCTTGTTTGTCATAGTTACAACAACAAAACATTAAGTGGAAGAAATAATTAAATAACTGCACTTTTTTTTTTTTTTTAAGCCCAAACCTCAAGAGGCTGGGTGAGTTTTTAATTAGTGCTGCGTTTTCAATAAATCCATATCTGTACGTGGTGCTGATTATTTCCTGGATAAGGAAAGATAATAATGAGAATTCTATTTTTTAGTCCCATACTAAAGGGATGCCTGGTATATTTAATCATGCTGTAGAAATCCTGGCAGCTTTCTCTGAGCCCAGCCTCTGCTCTAATTACATTTCTAGATTTTAGTAAATTGAAAGGGAAAATGTAGGAACAAAATAATTAAAACCGAAGAGGAAGTGCATATTAAAAAGGAGAAGCTGTTTAAAATTCTTCCACATAGTGCTTCCAAGGACATCTACAATCATTTAATCAGCTCCACACCAAATCAAAGTCCTTTGTACAGAGGCTGATAGGATCACCTCTCAGGTGGGCGGTATGGTCCTCAAACTATAATGGGGAATCTTGTCTCACCAGGCTACAGATGGGGATAGGACCTCTCATATCCTTCTAGATCGCTGGGGATTCAGGCCCAGCCTGGACAAGCTGCTGGCACAGACTCACTTGCCCCAAGGGGTCCTCTCCTAGGTCCAGGGCAGAGTCTGGCTAAACTGTAATGATTAGACCCAATATTGAGGTAGCTAAAATAGGTTGTCTATAGCTCCAGTTTTCTCTTTCTGCACAGCCTTCCCCACTTCTGTTCTCCTTCCTCCAAGGGAGTACCCCTTTTCTTTCTTCCCCCTCATGTGAAATCTAAACTCAAGAGAACAAGCTAACTGAACAGCCTCAGTGATACCAAGAACCTGTTACTTCAATGTCTGGTATATTCTGAATTTTCATAAGGACCAAAAAGCCTTGTTGGCTTCAGCTAAAAGAGTGAATGTTGTTTGTTGATAACAACGATAAGCAAAATCTAACTGTAAAGTTTCAAGTCTCTGCCAACTAGGTGACAAAAGCTCTTTTGGTTTTGAAGTGGGGCAGGCACAGAAACCACATCATTGTAAAATTTAGGATCTCTGTTTCTTGATCATTGTGGCTGAAAAATGGGTTGTGCAAAATCTGGGAGTTTGGAGTGTTTTGTCTGTGATTCTTAGGAAACTTTATGCTGTGGGTTTGTAGGGTCTGCTTCTGTTTTTGAAAGTGGAAGACAGCCTGGTAACTGTCCCGGGCCTTTTTACAGTCCCCTGTGGTTTTGTTTATGGGCTCTCAGCCTTCCCTGCTGAACAGATTCACCAGCCACCTGGCACCAGGACACATGTGGCAGGAGACAGTAAGCATCGTCTCCTAGAGACAGTCTCATAGGCCTGGGAGGCATCAAGTCTCCCGGAAGCTGCTCCCAAGGCGGACTCACACTTTGTCACCTGTGACCTGCAGGTTCATCCAGTTCCTCTCTTGCATCCAATGCTGTGTGCATTTATGTATGAGTGTGTGTGTGTGTCTATGTAATGATACTATCTCAGTATCACAGATAGAAAAATAGATAATGTCTGCTCTGAATTATTTGGCATCATTCTATAAGAATTTTTTGTTTTTTTTTGAGACAGTCTCATTCTGTACCCTGGCATCATAGCTTACAGCAACCTCAAACTCCTGTCCTCAGGAGATTCTTCTGCTTCAGCCTCCCAAGTAGCTGAGACTACAGGCGCCCGCTGAAACCCAGCTAATTTTTCTATGTTTAGTAGAGACGGTGTCTCCTTCTTGCTCAGGCTGGTCTCTAACTCCTGACCTCAGGCAATCCACCCTCCTGGCCTCCCAGAGTGCTAGGATTACAGGCGTTAACCACCGCGCCAGCCAGGGATAATTTCTTAAAGTTTGAGCTGAAGGAAAGAACCATAGCAATAACAAATATCCCATTAATGACATTATTACCCTGAGAAGATTGTCTTTCTACCAGGACTAAGATGCTCTGAGATTTTTTTTTTTCTTAAACTCAGTAACCTCTTGGGGCCTATGGCTAAGATGTGAGGTAAACCGAGGGGGGCAGGGGGGTGTTGGGTATCCAAGGCAACAAATTGTCACTAAATAAGCTTCGTTTCAGTTAGGCCACCTATATGCCCTGTCTTCCCCCCAAAAGATGATCCTTTGTTTTGTTTTCAAATACTAAATTTTAAAAGTTACTTCAAAGGATCTCTCTCATCATAAATCCCTCCAAATATTTTACTGACAGGGTAGTTTTAAATACATGAGATAATGCATGCAAAAGTCGTTGGTAATCTATAAACTGCTGGCAATATAAGATGCCGTTGTGAAATGCCTTTATTGTTACGTTGCCCAACCGGACCCCAAACTTGATAGGTCTGGAGCTGGTTCTCGCACCTCAGCCCAGCCTTCCGTACCCTGCACGCGACCCCCTCCGGGTTCCCGCCTCTTGTACTCGGGCCCCTCCTTCCTTTCAAATCCCCGGGCCTTGGTGAGGCCCCCGGGACGGCATGCGCGCTAGAGAGGGGAGGCGGAGTCTTGAGGAGGAGAGAAGAGAGGCAGGAGAACCCCAAGAGGGGAGGGGAGTAGAGGGGAGGAGGCCGCGCGGGGTGGGGCTCGGCGGGTACGCGCTCGCTGCGTCGACGTGCTGACGCCATGACGCCCCGGTCGGTGTGTGTCGGTGTATGTGTGTGTGAGTGTGCGCGCTGCGAGTGTGTGTGTATTTGTGTATCGGCGGTCCCGCAGGTCCCGGATGTTGCGGACAGTATGAGGCGAGCGCAGGGGGACGGGGACCAGCAGCCGTCGCCACCGCACTCAGGTGAGTGGGGGGAGGAGAGTCGAGGGAGGGGGTAGTCCTGTCGGACTTGGGGGGCGCCTCCCTTAAGAGGTGACTGACCCCTCCACTATCCTCCGCCCCGCAACCACACACATATACTCTTGTCTGTCCCATTTCCTACACCCGGATTATGTGGCCTGCGAATGCCAGAGCCTAATCAGCCGTCCCTTCTCCCTCCCTCAAGCATTCAAGAGACACAAACGCGCCCCCTGCTTTCGGCCCCCCCACCATTTCCCAGCCCCATCCCCCTTGCCAAATAGTGAGCTGTCGCCTGCGGCGAGATGGGTGACTGCGCATGCGCGAGTGGGAACGAGCTCGGGGTGCTTGCTCGCTGCCCTCGGGGCGCATGCGCACCGCTGTGTTGCAGGGACCTGCGGGATAAAGAGCCCCTTGACCACGCGCCTGTCTTCTTCCCAGGCTCTGGGCTAGACTTGTTGCCCCACAATGAGCCTGTTGCTCCTTTCCAAAAGGGAGAATTTAAATTACGTGAGGGATTTATGGACAAAGCACTATTCACGTTCCGTGTTGCCGTAGAGACTCCCAGGCTACAAATGCCTCCCAGAGCCAGCGTGTCCCACGCTGACCCTTTTGAAACTGTCACTGCAACTTCTAGGATTACTTTTCCTTTCCCTTTCTGCAGTCGTCATGCTGTACCTTTAGTACAAACTTACCCTAAATTTAGAAGTAGGTCTCCAAACCCATTCAGTTATTCTGGCAGGGGATTTTAGTAGCTGTGTGAAGAAGGCTAAGGGTCATAAAAAAAGAAACTAAAGGAGGAGTTCCTTTTAGTAAAAAATCTTAGTTATCTTCACAGAACTAGATATGGTAGGGATAAAGAACACAGTATAAAATTTATGGTTGTAACTGTAAATCAAGATATCAGGATGCTCATTACCAACCCTCCTACTTTGTGTGACCTATTTGCCTCTTTTTTATCCAAGATGTTAGCACTTTTGTTTTAGCTGTACATTATTGATGATCTTTGAATATTACATGAAAACAAAAGCATTCTGAAACTATTAGTGGACAATGATTTACCCAATGGAAGTTTTAATTTTAAGTGATGAGAGTGATGTTTCTTTCACATTAGTAAATAACAAAATTTAAAATTAATGGACTTTAAGTACAGTAGTATGTCAGTGATTTAGGACTTGGGTTTTCATCGCATGTTTCTGGAATTTGCTCCTGCGTTGCCACTCTTTTGGATCCTTTGCTGCTTCTACCTCTGCCATCTAAACACAGTGATAAACTCTTAACTAGCAAAAGGTTTGCTGGATAACATCGAAACGAATACCTAAATTGTAGGGAGGAAAGGGAGGGATGAAGGAGAGGGCATTTTGTGTGTGTGTGTGTGTGTGTGTATGTTTCTCAGGTATCCTTTCCAACTGTCTCCTAGCTGGATAATTGGGAATGTTGGACCTCTTCGTGAGCCTTAATTTGTTCTCTTTCCTTTGTTTTCTACTTCTTGGGGGATTCTTTTCTAGAGGCATTTTTGGCTGCCATTCTTAACTCTTAGGATCTTATGTTATTGGGCTCTAAAGTGTATATGTTTTTTTCACTCCCCCATTTAACTCTTGCCCTTACATGGTTCAACTGTCTTTTGTGCTGTTTGCTATTGCCTTTGTTACAGTTGGAGCCAGGAGATGACACAGGAAGCACAAAATTTGGGGTGCATACATCATCCTGTGTCTTGGTAAAGAGCTGGCGACTAATTTTCCTTGTATGAAACTGGAGAGTAGATGTTATTGTGAAAACCCCACAGTTAGGGTTTTCCATTTGGAAATAGAAATTTGGAAATGGCAATTGGTTTCCATTTGGGACTTTGATGACTTCTATTAGAGCTCTTCATAGTGTCTAGTTTAGTAGTTGGAGATGTTTAATGGTGCCTGTGTCCAGACTTAGAACAGGTTCTGGTAAAATCTGGACGTGAAACTATTGAGGTAATAAATGTCCATTTTTCTTTTTAGTAGGTTACTGCCATCTAGGACAGTGTTTTTCGACCTTTTTTTATCTCATGGCACACTTGAACCTCTAGTTAAACTTCCACAGCACACTGAAATTATATTGATCCAAAAAAAGTAAAAAAAAAATGTACTTACTGTGTTTTGAACTTCTTTAGAAAATAATTTAATTATGATCTTTAAGAATTTTCACAGCACCCCTCAGGTCCTCTCATGGCACACCAGTGAGCCGCACACTGGTTAAAAATTGCTGATCTAGGATGCTTTGTTTTTGTTTGGAAGCATTTCATCTATTTGAATTTACTGAAGCTTCATTTAAAATTTTGACAATACAAAGGCATGAAATGTTTTTAGAATTAAGATGAATATAATTAAATCATATTGTGCAGATCCTTGTTTTAAAAAGTCTTTAAAATGGGTAACACATGTACATACATATGAAACAAAATTCAAAGTTTACACAGTGAGCGAAGTTTTTTTCTTCAAGTCTTTTTTTTCTTCTGTCCTCCTTCCCATTCATCTAGTTACTCTCCCCAAAGCAGCAGTCTTGTTTGTTTTTCCAGTAATAGGCTATGCATTTATAAACATATACACCTATATGTTCTTTGTATGTTTGTTTGTTTTTTGAGACAGAGCCTCAAGCTGTCCCCCTGGGTAGAAGGCCGTGATATCACAGCTTATAGCAACCTCCAACTCCTGAGCTCAAGCGATTCTCCTGCCTCCGCCTCCCAGGTAGCTGGGACTATAGGCACCTGCCACAATGCCCAGCTATTTTTTGTTGCAGCCATCATTGTTGTTTGGTGGGCCGGGGCTGGATTCGAACCCACCAGCTCAGGTGTATGTGGCTGGCGCCTTAGCCGCTTGAGCCACAGGCGACGAGCCTATATTCATTTTTAAAAATTTTTTTGTTTCATTCAAATGGTAAAACACTGTACGTATTATTCTTTTTTCTGTTTTTCACATAATTTATCTTAGTGATCATTCCATATGGTAATTGCAGTTTCTTTTCCTTTTCAAAAGATGGTGGAGTGCTCGCTTCAGCAGCACATATACTAAAAGATGGTGGATATTCTATCATATAGATGTACCATCATTCAACCAACTCTTTTTTCTTTCCTTTTTTTTTTTTTAAGACAGAGTCTCACTATGTTGCTTTTGGTAGAGTGCCGTGGCGTCACAGGTCACAGCAGCCTCAAACTCTTGGGCTTAAGCAATTCTTTTGCCTCAGCCTCCCAAGTAGCTGGGACTACAGGTGCCTGCCACAACGCCAAGCTATTTTTTTGTTGCAGTTGTCGTTGTTTAGCTGACCCAGGCCGGGCTCAAACCCCCAGCCTCAGTGCATGTGGCTGGCACCATAACCACTGTGGTATAGTTGCCAAGTCCAGAGTCTCGCTTTGTAGCCCTCAGTTGAGTGCTATGGTGTCACAGCTCACAGCAACCTCAAACTTTTGGGCTTCAGCAGTTCTCTTGCCTCAGCCTAAGTAGTTGGAACTACAGGTGCCCACAACACCTGGCTATTTTTAGAGATAGGATCTCGCTCTGGCTCAGGCTGGTCTCCAAACTGTGAGCTCAGGCAATCCACCGGTCTCGGCCTCTCACTGTGCTAGGATTACAGGCGTGAGCCACCGCGCTCCGCCTCAACCAACTCTTTTGTTTGTTTTGTTTTGTTTTTGAGACAGTCTCAACTTTGTTGCCCCCTGGTAGAGTGCTGTGGCATCATAGCTCATAGTAACCTCAAACTCTTAGCTCAAGAAATCCTCTTGCCTCAGCCTCTTGAGTTGCAGGGAGCACAGGCATGTGCCACAACACTTGGCTATTTTTAGAGACAGGGTTTAGCTCTTGCTCATGCTGGTCTCAAACTTCTGAGCTTAAGCAGTCCACCCAGGACCTTGGCCTCCCAGAGTGCTAGGGTTATAAGTGTGAGCCATTGCACCCAGCCCAAGCAACTCTTACTATTGGACATTTAGGTTGTTTCTAGTTAATTCCTTGTGTGTATATATTACGTACATAGGTGTCTCTTGGATTAAGTTCTTAGTGGAAATGCTGGATCAGTGGGTGTGTGCATTTTTAACATTGTTAGATACTGCTAAATGCTTTTTATAGAGATTATATGAATTTTATATTCCTGCCAGCAGTGTGAGTCTGCTTGTTTCCTCACGACCGTGTTATCAAAATTTTTGATCTTTTGTGCAGTCTCTTATCTAAGATTTTAAAGTTCATTATGTAGTTTGTTAAGCTCCATTACACCAAGGAGTTGTGGATAAATACCGTCATTGTTTTGCAGCTGGGGGAGGAGAGGGGTAGAGGATATTATTTGATTGAAGAATAATGTCATAAGAATAAAGTCCATATGCCTAGATAATGAAGCAGATCATGACAGTGTTAGGAAGACATATGAAACCTGTATTTCAGTTTCTTCCTTTAACTCTTAGATGCTAGTTTCTCTGTGAGAAATTCTATAAGCCTGTAAGTGATAACTTCATGATCTCCTTTTAATAGCAGTGACTTGAAATTGTTTATATGTGTTAAAAGCTAACTCAGTTAAGTACTTTACTAAGTGTGTGCTATCTCGACACAAAATATTGATACTAGCACTTTTTATTTTATTTATTTATTTTTGAGACTCACTTGGTCTCCATCAGTAGAGTGCTGTGGTGTTATAACTCACAGCAACCTCAAACTTGGCTCAAGCAATCCTCTTGCCTCAGCCTCCCAAGTAGCTAGGACTACAGGCACTCGTACCATGCATGGCTACTTTTTCTATTTTCTGGTAGAGACAGGATCTTGCTCTTGCTCAGGCCGGTCTGGAAATTCTGAGCTCAAGCAATCCACCCACCTTGGCCTCCCAGAGTGCTAGGATTGATGAGGCACCAGCCCAGCGTTTTTTTTTTTTTTTTTTTTTATAGACAGAGTCTCACTTTGTCACCCTTGGTAGAGTGCTGTGGCGTTACACAGCTCACAACAACCTCCAACTCCTGGGCTTAGGCAATTCTCTTGCCTCAAGGATGGGACTACAGGTGCCCACCACAACGCCCAGCTATTCTTTTGTTGCAGTTTGGCCAGGGTCAGGTTTGAACCCGCAACTCTTGGTATATGGGGCCAGTGCCTTACCCACTGAGCCATAGGCATTGCCCACCAGCCCGCCCGGCCTTTGTTCTAGCACTATTTAAAAGTCTGCTTTTAGCAGAATACTTCACTATGAGATGTTAAGAAATAGAAAAGTATTAAAAGATGTCTGTGCCTGAAGGACCTTACAGTCTTGTCGGAAAATCACAACTATATGCCAACAAATTAGAAAACTTAGAAGAAATAGATAAATTCCTGGACATGTGCCACCTACAAAGATTGGACTATGACAAAATAGAAAAGCTGAGCAGACCAATAACAATGAGTAATAAGATTGAAGCAGGAATAAAAAGTCTGCCATGAAAGAAAACTCCAGAACCTGACAGCTTCCATTATTGGATTCTAAACATTTAAAGAAGTACTAAATCCAGTTTTGCTCAAACTATTCCAAACAATTACAGAAGAAATACTTCCAAACTCATATATAGCCTTACCTTGATACTGAAAGTAAACAAGTACACAGCAATCTTGTTGGAAAACCAAATCTGCTGAATATGTGAAATAATAAGAGAACAGTTAGAAAACAGAATGTGAACAATAATATACTGTGTTCCATGTGAAGACCTTGTAAATGAGTGGTTAAGGATTAGAGGAGCGTTCATTTAGGAGGCTTGCCTGGAAGAAGAGCATTTTGAGCCTCTTGAGTGGTGCTACGTTGGCACAATGCTATTATACTTTCCCAGCTATCTTTCACCCAGTCATCAAGATCCTTGCCTGAATCAGATAATTCATTGTTGAAAAATGGTGAGCCCTTTACTTTTTTATAATTGTCAAAGTGAAAAATTTTAAACATAAAGAAAAATTTAAAGAATAATACAATTATCACCTTTATGTTCATCACTTAGATTCAATAGTTGTTCACATTTTGCCCTATCTTTCCTTTATGTGCATGTGTTTATGTATATATAATACTGTATACATTTTTATATTGCACATCTTCATACTTCACTCTTAAATACTTTAGATGCATCTCCTCATTTTTTTTCTTTTTTTTTTAAATTAAATCATAGCTGTGTACATTAATGCAATCGTGGGGTAAATGCATCTCCTTACAATACATTGTTTTACGTAATTGTACTTGTAATATTTGTCATGGTTAATGCAATTAACAGTAACTCTCTAATACTATGTGCTATCCAGTTGATGTTCCAATTTTCCCAGTTGTCTTAAAGATGATGTGTATTTTAGTTGTTTGTATTTTTTTCTCCAAATGTGTCTCTTTAGTCTCTTTTTAAATCTAGAACAGTGGCCAGGCACGGTGGCTCACACCTGTAATCCTAACACTTGGGAGGCCAAGGCGGCTGGATTGTCTGAGCTCGCTGGTTTGAGAACAGCCTGAGACAGAGGGAGACCTCGTCTCTAAAAATAGCCAATCGTCATGGCAGGCACCTGTAGTCCCAGCTACTCCGGAGGCTGAGGCAAGAGAATTGCTTGAGCCCAAGAGTTTCAGGTTGCTATGAGCTATGACACTATGGCACTCTACAAAGGGTGACAAAATGAGACTCTGTTTAAAAAAAAAAAAATCTAGAACAGTTTAGAAGCTACATGATATTGGTATTTTGAAGAGACCAGGTCATTTGTTTTCTAGAGTATATCATTTCTGGAATTTTCTGGTTGTTTCCTCACAGTCTTGTTTAATTTGTTTATCTCTGTTACCTATTTAAAAACTGGTATTGAAGTCTTAATGCTTTGATTAGATTCTAGTTAAATATTTTTGGTAGGAGTGCTTTGTAGGCATTGTTTTGTTCTTCATCACATCATAATACATGAAACATAATGTCATAATATCCCACTATTTATGATTCTGAGTTTGATCATTTGTTTTGGGTCTCTCTCCATTGTGAAGACATTTTTCCCCTTTGTAATTACTAAGTAATCTCTTGAGCGGTGCTATGTTGGCACAATGCTATTATACTTTTCCAGCTATCTTTCACCCAGTCATCGTGATCCTTGCCTGAATCAGATAATTCATTCTTGAAAAATGGTGATTTTCTGATTCTGCAATTTCTTTTACTTTGATAAGCTTTCAATCTTCAGTAAAGATTTTCCTCACTGGTTAGGAATAAATTATAATGTCTATTGACAAATTGATGTTAATTTTTTTTTTTTTTTTTTTTTTTTGGCTGGAGCTGGGTTTGAACCCACCACCTCTGGCATATGGGGCTGGTGCCTTACTCCTTTGAGCCGCAGGTGCCACCTGTAAATTCTTTTAATTTTTTCACTTTAAAACTTTTCTGAGTAAAGGAGGTGTTATAATGGTCATTGCTAATGGTGGTAAATGAATTGGTTTATCTCCCCACTCTTTTAGTGTCATTATGAACTCATAGATTTTAATTTATTCTTTGTTTTACCAGCAATTACAGACATTCTTTTGGTGCTGAAGATATCTTGTATTTGGCCTGTGGAAGCCCTTAATTTTGGGGTATGACTGCTTCCTTACCTTCTGGTACAAGAAATTCCTGGCTTACTTTGTATTTTTCCTGTCTCAGATGTGAAACCCTCACCTTACTTTTATATATATCATATTTCTTCCCTTCCAATAGATTAGGTTGTTCGTCTGCCATATGGAGCTTCTGGAACCAAATTCTAAAAACTGAAGGTGCCTGTATTTTAACTCAGTGTACCTGGTGTTTGACTCACTTCTGTGCTGCTGCATTGCTGGATTCTGGATCTTAGAACTAACAGCTTCCTTGTCTTGAATATTCTTCATGAAAAACAGTATTATCTCTAAGGAGAGCACTGACCCCTTCCACCCCCACCCAATATCAGGTTAGCTGTAAAAGAAACTGGGGCATTTCTTTTCTCCTGAGTAACCTTGCTTTTTGCTGAGATGAATGATACACAGAATAAAATTTAGAAGTAGAAATTGAGTGTTTATAATAAGGCTTGTTGGGGATGTGGAGTTTTGTTACTACAGAAAAATATGTGTGTATATGTGCAAATATGTATCTTCCCTTTTCCTAGTCTCCACACAGTATAGTGTTATGTAAGATTATGCTATCATAGCGTATATTTTTTCATCATAAAAAGGAGTAAGACAGATTGTTCTTCATTAGGGAAAAAAATTCAGATAGACCATAAACTCTGATAATCTAACGGTCTTAACTCAGGGTCTGGAACAGTGCTGAATCCTGTGGATTTCTGTCATGTGCTATAGACTCAGGAGAAATGTCAGTGCATCCATAGTGTTTTCTGAAAATCCATCAGACTAATTTAGGTTAATACAAATGAAAGATACAGCAGAACTGCTTTCTAAAGGGGATTGCAGGAGCTGTACTGATTCCTGCACTAGCAAAGATGTTTTTTTAGACTCCTACCATGAAGTGGTATTGAGTAATCTTACTGATTTCAGGTTACTCAAAGTCAGACATTAACATAATTCTGATTTTTATCTGAAACAACGTGTAAATTTTTTTTTTAACATCTTGTCGTTATTTACAGGGTTATTGTCAACCTGGTTTCGTAACAGTCCTGGTGCCATATTAAATTCTGGTGTGTATTCAGGGAAGCACACCTTTTTTGCATTTGTTTTCAGGCATGGTGAATCACTCTGAAAGGCTGTGCTGACACTTTTGCTAATAAGATCTAGTAGCTTATTTTACTTGTGTTTTTGAAAAGCTCCTGTTACAAGGAAAAAAAAATTCTAAAGTACAGACTCTTCAGAAAATGCTTGGGCTGTTGTTCTTACACAATGGTCATGTTTTAATAGAACTGGCAAGGAATTACAGAGGTACTGTGTATGGCAAAGGTGGATATGCAGCTTGGGGACAGCTGGATATAGACCTGAAGAGTGGGAAGTTGGTTGGGCAAGGTGGTTCATGCCCTGTAATCCTAGCACTCTGGGAGGCTGAAGTGGGTGGATTGCCTGAGCTCAGAAGTTTGAGACCAGCTTGAGCAAGAGCAAGACCCCGTCTTGACTAAAAACTGAGGCAAGACAATCTCTTGAGCCCAAGAGTTTGAGTTTGTTGTGAGCTATGACACCATGGCTCTCTACTCAGGGTGCCAGAATGAGACTTTGTCTTTTTTTTCTTTCTTTTTTTTTTTTTTTAGAGACAGAGTCTCACTTTATCGCCCTTGGTCACATAGCTCACAGCAACCTCCAACTCCTGCACTTTGGTGATTCTCTTGCCTCAGCCTCCCAAGTAGCTGGGACTACAGGCGCTCACCACAACACTCGGCTATTTTTTTGTTGCGATTTGGCCGGGGCCAGGTTCGGAGTATATGGAGCCAGTGTCCTACTCACTAAGCCACAGGCGCCACCTGAGACTCTGTCTCAAAAAAAAAAAGTGGGAAGTAACATTCAGACAGTAACTCTTGATCATGAAGACCTTTATTCTTGGTTTTTTATTTTCTAAGAAGCTTTTGACATAAATCTTCTGCCATGGCACCAGCTACATCAGGGAAGGGTTTGCAGTAGTTCTCTAAAAGCTTCTAATTTTTCCATTGTATATATCTATATTTGTTTGTAAGAGGAAAAATGTATGTGTAATCATTTTGTCTCCCTAAATGGAAATTTATATATTCCTTTACTTGATATTTGGAAATAGTAGCCATGTAAAAATTTGCTATAAGTAAAAAATGACAGTTTTTCAATGTAGAACATCATTTGTGTTGCCTTCATTTTTAAATTATAAAATATCTTAAACATGTGGAAAATATATAAAGAATATTAATATTCTTCATATACTCATCACCTAATTTTATCAAATCTTAACATTTTTGTTGTATTCGCTCCTAGAAATTTTTTCTAATAGACATTACAGAAACAGTGAAGCCTTGGCATACTCCTTTCTTCCCTTCTTGGAAGTAAAAATCTATCCTGAATTTGATGTTTATCATTTTTAAACTGTGTTATAATCCAAGTATGTACTATATAATTCAGTATTACCATTTCTTTATTTTAATATTTGTGTTCAGTCTGATTTGTGAGATTAATTTAGGTTGATACACATAATGAGTCCTTTTTTTTTTTTTTTTGAGACAAGAGTCTCAAGATTTCACCCTGGGTAGAGTGTCACAGTTTATAGCAACCTCCAACTTTTGGGCTTAAGCAATTCTCTTGCCTCAGCCTCCCAAGTAGCTGGGACTACAGGTGCCCAGCGCAATGCCCAGCTATTTTTTTTATTTGTTTGGTTGTAGTTGTTATCTTTGTTGTTTGGCGGTGTATGTGGCTGGTGCCCTAGCTGCTTGAGCAACAGGCACTGAGCCCACGAGTCCATTTTAACTGCTGTGTAGTATTTTGTTGTGTAAAGATACTGTATTAACCATTTCCTGTTAACGTACATTTCTGGTATTTCCATTTTTCTATTACTACACATAATAAACAGTCTCTCTCTCGCTCTCTTTTTTTTTTTTTTTTTTTTGCTGTTTTTGGCTGGGGCTGGGTTTGAACCTACCACCTCTGGCATATGGAGCCAGCACCCTACTCCTTTGAGACACAGGCTCTGCCCCAGTCTCTTTTTTTTTTATTGTGGCAAAAAACAAATTAAATTTGCCACCTTAATCGTTTTTGTGTACAATAGTAATGTTTTGTGTATTCACATTGTTGTGTAACAAATCTTTAGAACTTTTTCCATCTTGAAATACTTAAGTTCTATACCCATCAAACAACCTCCTGTTCCCCCCTCTCAGCAGCGTCTGGGAATCACCCTTCTATTTTCTGTCTCTAGGAATTTGACTATTCTAAGTGCCTCATTTAAGTGGAACCATACAGAATTTACCTTTTTTGTGATGGGCTTTAACATAATGTCTTCAAAGTGCATCTGTGTTTTAGCATGTGCCAGAATTTCCTTCATTTTTAAGGCTGAATAATATTCCATTGTATGGATATATACCACATTGTGTTTATATATTCTTGAGTTGGTGGACACTTGGGTTGTTTCCACTTTTTGGCTCTTGTAATACTGATGTGAACATGAGTGTATAGATATCTCTTGGAGATTGTGCTTTGTTGTTTTGGGACATATACCTAGAAGTAGAATTGCTGGATCATATGATAATTCCATTTTTAATATTTTGAGGCACTTCCATACTATTTTCCATAGTGCTTATACCATTTTACATTGCCATCATCAGTTCACAAAGGCTCCAAGTTCTCTAACTTATTCATCAACACTTATTTTCTGAGTTATTTTGGTAGTAGCCATTCTAATGGTTATGTTTTAGTTTGTTTTTTAACTTTATCTTTTCTTGAAACCAACTTTCAGACTTTAATCACATTTTTAATGTTTTTCTTTTATGGTTTGTGTTTTTTGTGTATTGTTGAAGGAATCCTTCCCTATACTGAGGTAATAGTTTTCTCTCTACATTTTCAACTAAAAGTTATAAAGTTTTGGCTTTTACATTTAGGTCTATAAACCACCTGGAATATTTTTTGATGTTTGATAGGAAGTAGGGGTCAGTTTTTTTCATAACACTGAAAAATAGCTCTAATTTTCTTTTCATAAGGATAACCCAGTGCCCCATCATTTATTGAATAGTCTTATCTGTTCCTTTCATAATGCCACTTACATATTTCCATATATATGAAGGTTTGTATCTATATTTACTCTGCATTATTGGTTTATTAGCCTGTCTTGTGCTGGTACTATATTGATTTAATTATCATAGTTTTATATAATTGTTCGTTTTTGGTAGAGCAGTTCTTACTACCTTGTTCTTTTTCTGTTTTTCAAGCTTCCTGTAAAGTCCTGTCACATTGGTACATTTTAATGAAGCCATTTGTTGTCTAAAATACATTCACACAATGTATGAATAAGTATTCCAGCAGACAAAATAATGAGTATTCTTTTCCCGAAGGAAAGAAAACTTAAGCCTTCCTTATCTAATAACTGATCATTTGTTCTACATGAGCCTATAGTTTTCATTCAATTTTAGTTTTGTTGGAGTGATTTTTATTTTTATATGGAGATGTGATCTTCTGATGGAGGAACACCATGTTATAATTTGGTGTGTTGCATGAGGGTGCCAAATAAAAGTTTTGATAAAGGCCTTGAAGTTTTATGTTTTATGTAGGCATTCTTGATCATATGGAAATGAAACCTATTTAAACCAGCTCATGTAAAAGGAGATTTATCAAAAGGAAAGAGCTGTTGTAGAATCCCAAGGAAAAGCTGAACAACTGGGCCCTCAGAAAGGGCTGGAACTAAAAGAGTTCCAAGGACTTCAGCAATAAGAGTTAATGGTCTCTAGTGTTTTGCTATAAATAGACTTCAGTATCCATGAGGCTTAATTCAGATTCCTGAGGGAGATCTGATTTGGTCAGTTTAAGCCCTGGTTTTCCCTGGGCTAGATGTGTCTGCCTCAGGTTTAACTCCACCTGGGCATGGGGAAGGGATAGATTTGGTACAAACAGAATAGTTTGGGGAGTGGCTAGAATCAGAGGCATATTTTCTTAGAGCAGTGATTCTCAAACATTTTGGTCTCAGAACTTTTTACATTCTTAAAAATTATTGAGGACTCTAAATAGCTTCTGTTTATGTGGATTAATTATTTTATTGACACCAAATTAGAAATTAAAATAAGAAATACTTTTAAAATATTACTTAAACAATCACAATAAACTTATGTCATGTTAACATATTTTTACAAAAATAATTTTAAAAAATCAGTGAGAAGAGTGTTATTTAAAAAAATTTTTTTTGCAAATGACTTAAATAGAATGGAAGCTTAATGGAAGATAGCTAGATTTTCATATCTGCTTCTACATTCAATCTATTGTGATAAATTATTTTGAAGTATATGAAGAAGTGTTGCTTCAAAGGACACGTAGTTGGAAAAGGGAGAAGTCTGTTACAGTCTTTCAGACAGTTGTGCATATTCTCTGATACTGCAGCAAAACTTGAGAAGTATTCTTTTTTTATAAGTTGGAGTGTGGAAATTGAAATCAAATTGATGTTCCGATTACATTAAAATCCATTGGAACTGAAGTATTGATGTGGCTGTTACATTAAAATATATTTTATTCATACATAATTTTGTAATATGCTTTGGTCATTTGGGAAATACTGGTTCATTGAGTTAAGCAGTTCTTCTAAATGTTTAAACGTTTTATAGTGCAATATCAAAAAGCCCACTTTAGTTATTATTACCACCCATTTCATCACAAAATGTACTGGGAAGCTATCAAGTGGCTACAAGTTTTCTAAAATTCTGATTTTTTCATTAAAAGCTCAGTTTCATCATTGGCAACAAAGACTATCACTTGTTTTCCTTGACTTTATTTTCAAGAAAATACCTGCTAAATATTGGTATCTGAATAACCAATTTGTTCTTTGTTACAGGTAAATGTAGTATTCCATGAAAAAAGTAGCTAGTTCAACTAACAACTCAGAGTCAAAAGTGCTTCCCCCACCCAAGATAACCATTGTTCTTAAGTATTCTGCACGAGTACTTTGTGTACGTCTGATTTTATTACACAGAAGATGTAAAAAACCAGTACTCATTTAGTAAAATTAATAATTTTATTGCTTTATCAAGAACATTCTTACTTGTAAGTGATTCCTTTTTTTTTTTTAATAGAGTCTTACTCTGCTGTCAGCACTCTAGTGCTGCTCACAGCAACCTCAAACTCCTGGGCTTGAGCTATCCTCTAATTTTTCTGTTTTTATTAGAGATGAGTCTAGCTTTGCTGAGGCTGATGTTGAGCTCAAGGATCCTTCCACCTCAAGCCACTGGCCCGGCTTGTAGTGTTGTTGTTTTTTTTTTTTTTGAGGCAGTGTCTCACTCTGTTGCCCAGGCTAGAGGCTAGATGGCATCAGCCTCGCACTCACAGCACTCTTAAACTCCTGGGTTCAAGAGTTTGAACTCCTGCCTCAGCCTCCCACGTAGCTGGGACTGCAGGCAGCCACCACAATGTCCGGCTACTTTTTCTATTTTTAGTAGACACAGGGTTCTCACTCTTGCTCAGGCTGGTCTCAAACTTCTAAGCTCCAGGGATCCTCCTGCCTTGGCCTCCCAGAGTGCTAGGATTATAGGAGTGAGCCTGTAAAGCAGTGGTTCTCAGCCTTCCTAATGCCGTGGCCCTTTAATACAGTTCCTGTGGGTTGCGACCACAGTTTAAGAACCACTGCAAGGGTACCTGGCCTTTTTTGTTTTTTAAAATTACCTATGCATTGTGGTGAAAGATACAATGATTCTAGTACAGTTTGATGGCATTACAGTTTATGCTAAGGCAGTGGCAATTTTACCCATTATTGATGTGCCCTCAGTGCAAATATTAATGCAATGAAAAAGGCAAACAATTTCTTAGTATTATTAAGAAAATAGTTTTGACTTCACAGGCCACAAAGGAATCTGGGGACCACACTTTGAGAATCACAACCTTAGGAGAGGATATGGGAAACAAAGGTCTATACTTGAGATACAACAAGTGTTTCATGATGGAAGTTTAGTAGATTGCTAGTACAGTCACTGAACATCACTTAACAGTGTCAGAATGAATGGGATATTTTAAAAGATCATTAAAAGTTTCAAATTACTGCTTAAATAGAAAAGTTTTCCTAGGAATTATTGTTTTCAAACAGAGTTTGAGGTGTTCTGATTTTCAGCCAGATACTCTTTCACGTAATCATAGGATAAACCATTTTAATGAAGCTTATGAAATTCATGCCATGTAGTAATATATATAGCTTAACATTTTTTTCAAGCAATTGAATATATTTTAAAAATATGAGCTCTAAAAATTGCATTTGGGAAAGTCCTACCTTTTCATTTTTCTTTTTCTTTCTTTCTTTCTTTCTTTTTTTTTTTTTTTGAGACAGAACCTCAAACTGTCGTCCTGGGTAGAGTGCTGTGGTATCACAGCTCACAGCAACCTCCAACTCCTGGGCTTAAGCGATTCTCTTGTCTCAGCCTCCCAAGTAGCTGGGACTACAGGCGCCCACCACAACACCTGGCTATTTTTTTGTTGTAGTTGTCATTGTTGTTTAGCAGGCCGGGCTGGATTCTAACTAGCCAGCTCTGGTGTTTGTGGCTGGTGCCTTAGCCGTTTGAACTACAGGAGCTGAGCCAGGTCCTACCTTTTCAGAAAAGGCATCAAAGAGACAGTTGAGACACAGAATCCACCATTCCAGCTTTATATCATTTAAGTATAATCTCACTAAAGTGAAACAACCTTCTGTCCCCCAACAATTTAAGTGTACTTTATGACAGAGAAGGGAGTAGTAGCATTAGCTGACTTCATTTCAACAAATGTCTGAGTGACTCTAGGCAAAAGGCATTGTAGAAAGGGAGAGAGGGGTACATTCTGAAATGAGTGGGAGATTAAACTAGTATTAATTTGGCGTTTAGAGGATAAAGAGGTCATTTACCAGTAGTTGGGGGAGCTAGAGTGAGAATCAGGACTATCTATGAAGGTTACATTTGAGCTGGGTTTTGAAGGGCGAGGTATTTTGAAGTGGGAATTTTGATTGGCTGAGATAAAGAAGGTAATTTAGGCAGAAAGAGTGTCATGAGCAAAAATATGGAGATGAGGAAATGCTGTGTTTTTTAGCATAGGGTATGTATGGGAAATAATGAAGAGTATAGTATGGCTGAAGCAAAACATGGGGTTATGGAAGATAAAATTGGAAATTAAGTGGGCTCAGAATATGAAAGGTATTCTGCCATGGCCAGGCTTTTTGGATTCAATGTGGTGAGACATAGGAGACTTTAAAAGTTTTTGTTTTTGAGACGGAGTCTCACTTTGTTGCCCTAGGTAGAGTGCCATGTTACAGCAACCTCAAACTTTTGGGCTTAAGTGATTCTTTTGCCTCAGCCTCCCAAGTAGCTAGGACTACAGGCACCTGCCACATCGCCTGGCGATTTTTTGTTGCAGTTGTCATTGTTGTTTAGCTGGCCTGGGCCAGGTTTGAACTCGCCAGCCTTGGTGCATGTGGCCCAGCCCTGTGACCACTGTGCCTCACGTGCCGAGCCAGACTTTCAAAGTTATTGATTGAAGAAATAATATGATTAAGGTGTGCTTTCTGAAAATTTATTTGACCTCATATATTTATTAATTTGTTTATTGACTATTTTTTAAATATCTCTTCTGTGCCTTGTAAATATGAGCCAAGGTATCATGTCATGGTGGATCAAATAAAAAATCTCTACTTTCACAAAATTTGGAGTTTAGGAAAGGAGTTTAAGAAATACAAATAAAAATATAAATTATTATAAATGTAACAAATGAAAAGAATAAATTTCTATTAGGGAGAACAATGGGGGAGATTACATTTAGTTGGGGGAAGTCAAGGAAGGCTTTGCTGAGGCATTAAATATGTGTCAGATGCTTTTCTAGGTGCTAGGGACATAGTTAAGGAATAAAACACAAAAATCCCTGCTTTCATGGAGCTTGCATTTGGGCAGCAAACAAGATAAAGTGTATGGTATGTTAGAAGGTGATAGATCCCAAGAAGAAAAATAAAACCTGAGAAAGGGATAAGGGAGTGTTGAGATGGGAGTAAGTGTTATGATTTTAGACGGAATGGCCAGGGAAGGCCTCACTAAATTGCTGCAAAGGGCATGTTTGAGTAAACATCTGTAGAAGATGAAGGAGTGAACCAGCACTCCAGACAGAGGAAATATAAAAGCCATGTGTGCCTGGCATGTTCAAGGAACCAACAAGAAGGGCAGCATGGCTGGAGTTAAGTGAACAAGGGAGAAAGTAGTAACAATAAAGGCAGAAAGGTTAATGGAAGTCCAGATTCTATAGAGCAGTTTGTTTGAATCACCTGGGGAGCTTTTAAAACTGCTGATACCTGCTGCTCCCATACCAGTTAAATAAGAATCTTTGCAGGTGGGACCCAGTGGCAGAGGAGAGGGAGAGAGTGGATGAATTTGAGAAGTTAAAGAAAGAATCCATTTAATTATAGATTCAATGTGGGAGTTGAAGGAGAGGAAAGTGTCAAGAATGACTCCCAGGTTTCTGGCTCAAGCAACTGGATGGGTAGAGGTGTCACTTACTGAGATGAGGGTGGGAGATAGGAGGGGAGGAGTAGGTGTGGAATTTGGAGGGAAGACCAGAAATCAGAAGTTCAATTTTAGACATGTTAAATTTGAGATGGGAATGTGCCTAAGTATAAATACGTTAAGTAGGCAGATATATGAGTGGAGCTTGAAGCAAAATCAAAGCTTGAGGTAATAAATTTTATATCACCTGCTTATTGATCTTAAAATTAAGTGCTGTCATATAGGATAAATTTGAAAGAACTGGAGATAGGGAAACTGTTAAGCCTATTCTTGTAATTTGAATAAGAATCAGTGCTAATGGTAGACTAAGGTAGTGGCACTGGGACTAGAATGTAAAGAGTAGGTTGGAGATTTGAAGACTGATGGAGCCCAGATGTAATGGGGGTGGACAGTAGGCAAGGAATGAAAGGTAACTTGGAGATACAAAGCCTGAATGAATGATTGGTCCATTAGCAAACATAGAACAGTCAGAAGGAGCTGGTTTGGGTAAAAAGATAGTGTTTGGCTTTGGATATATTGGCATTTAGAAGGGGCTGCTAGCAGGCAGGCATTTCTGTGTGCTGCACTGGGTTTTGGAAAAGCAGATGAGGTTCAAAACATCTAGAAATTCATTTTGTACATTGAAAATGAAACACTGTCATTTGTATAAAATTGATTCAGCATGGCAGCAGCAAAATTTGTGAACATAACTTCCATAGTTTTTATAATGCCCTATTAGGCCCTCTGTGATACAGTCCTTGCCTGTTTCTCATACAGTGTTTTCCTTTGTTCACTATGTTTGAGCCACACTGCCTTCCTTTTTGTTCTGCCAACATACCCAGCAAGGTCCTCCCTTGGGGCTTTGGACTTTTTGTTTTCTCATTTTAACTCTTTCCTTCATCTTGGTAGAAGAATAGAAGTTTTGAGAGAAAAATTCAGAAGTTGGTATTTGAGAAGTAAAGTAAGTTCCAAAGGTCCTTACTCAGGTTTGAGGGTATAGATGAACATCTGAAATGGAATGTCTGTGGGAACCTTGAAGTTCAAGTCTTATTAATACAAGAGAGACAGTCTACCGTGTTTTTTGTTTGTTTTTTCCTTTTTTGTTTTTTTGGACTCAGAGTCTCACTCAGTCTATCCTGGGTAGAGTGCCATCATTCATTACTCACAGCAACCTCAAAGTCTTAGGGCTAAGCAATTCTCTGCCTCACCTTTCCCAGTAGCTGGGACGATAGGCACCTACCACCATGCCCAGCTAGTTTTTTTCTAATTTTTTAGTAGAGATGGGGTCTTGGCTCTTGCTCAGGCTGGTCTTCAACTCTTGAGCTCAAGAAATCTGCCTCGGCCTTTCAGAATGCTAGGATTACAGGCATGAACCACCACCCCCAGTGGAGAGTGCCATGTTGTTCTTAGTGTACCCTAATACTTGAATCTGTATTTGGCACCTGATCAGAGATGCCAAAGTAGTGGTGGTTCTCCTCCTTGATGGTCTGACATGGGTTGGTGCTTGGTAGCCATGGTTGACTTTTGGAATAGTCATGGAAAGACTATTGGAATGTAACATGACATGGTGATTGACTTGACTCATTGTCATCTGTCTTTTTACTACCCATGGAAACATCTTCATAGGTGAGAAACTCCCTTTAGTGAAAGTTGTAGATATTTATTTCAGAGCTTGTGATTTGAAGAAAAAATATGAATACAGCAAGGAGTTATATTGTCAGTTTTGACACATTGTTAGGGATAACTACTCTCTTTATGAGCCACTATGTTACTCCTTACAGGTTGATGATAGTGAGAGTGAGGTACTGCACACAAATCTGTAAAAATACACAAGTCCAGCTTGGCACCGTAGTACAGTGGTTACGGCGCCAGCCACATATAATGAGGGTGGTGAGTTCGAACCCAGCCTGGGCCAGCTAAACAACTGTGACAAAAAAATAGCTGGGCTTTGCAGTGGATGCCTGTAGTCCCAGCTACTTGGGAGGCTAAGGCAAGAGAATCACGTAAGCCCAAGAGTTTGAGGTTGCTGTGAGCTGTGACGCCATGGTACTCTACCGAGGGTGACAAAGTAAAACTCTGTCTCAAACAAACAAAAAAATCTATAAAAAGTTTTAATTTAAATATGTATGGTATTTTTTCAGAATAAAAGTTATTTTCTTTTCTTTTTTTTTTTGTTATTTGATTTTCTTAATTATAAAGTAATTCATAGAAAAATATAAAGGAAAAGGTAAAAAATTATCCCAAATCCCATCACACAGATTTAACATCCTGAATATCTTTTTTTTTTTTTAGCAGTTTTTGGCCAGGGCTGCGTTTGAACCCGCCACCTCTGGCATATGGGGCCGTCGCCCTACCCCTTTGAGCCACAGGCGCCGCCCCATCCTAAACATCTTAATGGGTATTTCTTTAAAGGTATATGTGCATATAGACATACATAGGTTTATAAAAGTTGGATTATTTTGGTTGTTTTAAACAATGCTTTAAAAATTCAGTATATTGTAGACCTCTTTTTATGCCAGTAAAAATAATCTTTTAAAGTAACAATCTAGAATTCTGTTGTATGTATATATTGTATTTTATTTGGCCTATTTCCTACTAATATATTTTTTCTCCACTTTTTGCTTATAAATTATGTTGTGATGAACATTCTTGTAGATAAATCTTACTATTTGTTTGGATTAACATAAAGGTACTACCATCAGGCTATACATGTGATTGTCTGTGTTTTGTAAGGTTTAGTTACAGTTGTAGTTGTGTCCTTCACCCAGATGATGTACCCTATACCCTTGCCTTGTACCCAGTAGAGGTAGAGCCCACTGAATTTCCCTCCTCCCAACCCCCTTCCTGAATTTAATTGTTTTTCTCTTGTGTGGTTCTGTAGTTGTTCATCTGCTAGTTTCAAATTAGTATATTTCTTTTTACGCTGATTAGATTGATTCCTTACAATTGATTCTTGAAATGGAATTGCTGTTTTAAAAGGTGTATGATGTTACATTTTTTCCTAATTCTTTCTTTTTTTTTTTTTAGAGACAGAGTTTTATTTTGTCCCCCTCGGTAGAGTGCTATGGCATCACAGTTCACAGCAACCTCCAGCTCTTGGGCTTAGGCGATTCTCTTGTCTCAGCCTCCAGAGTAGCTGGGACTACAGGCGCCCGTCACAATGCCTGGCTATTTTTTTGTTGCAGTTTGGCTGGGGCTGGGTTTGAACCTGCCACCCTCAGCATATGGGGCTGGTGCCCTACTCACTGTGCCACCAGCTCCATCTCTAATTATTTCTTACATATTTTATAATTAACATTTAAATAGCTTAAATTATATTTAAACATCATTAAAGGACATTTTAATAAAATAAAAAAATTATAATTATAATTTGATAAATTATTTTGTTTTTTTAAGTGTCTATTCCTAGGTCTTGCTAAGACCTACCAAAAGAGGGTAGGGAAAAACATACATACAGAAGAACTAAAATTCTGGGTGTCTTATGGTACTTGGCAGCTAATGAGTTCTAAGTAATATTTGTTAACTGCCAAGCAAGTGATAGAAGTATAGGAATTCAGAGTGTACTGGGCAGTTAGGAAATGCTTCGGGAGGGTAGGACTTGATCTGGATCTGGAAAGGTGGTATTCACATAGGAGGTAGGAGAACATTCCTGGCTCTCAGAGTGGTGTGAATAAATTTGAGAAAGGCATATAGTTGTATTTATGAACTGACAAACAAGTTCGAGTCAACTAATTGAAGAGGAGAGTTAATGTTGTAGTGTAGTGAAAAGCCTTGTTTGGGAGCTAAATCCCGGGGGACTGATTTTAGTTTTAGTACATCCAAAGTTGTGTGTTTGGAACTGTAAAATAGATATGTAGATGTGGTCCAATTTTAAGCAAACTGGATACATCAAAGGCTCTTTTTATAAGAAATATAGGTGAAGGGTTATTTATATGTGATTTAAATAATAAGCTTCCTAGTACTTAAATATTTTATTATGTAGTTTGGCAGACATCTGCAATTTTTGTGGATCTCAGTTTCTTTCTTTCTTTTTTTTTTCTTCTGAGACAGAGACTCACTTTGTCACCCTGAGTAGAGTGCTGTGCTGTGATAGCTCATAGCAACCTCAAACTCTTGGGCTGAAGTGATTCTCTTGCCTCAGCCTCCTGAGTAGCTGTGACTATAGGTACACGCCACAATGCCTGGCTGTTTTTAGAGATGGGGTCTGGCTGTTGCTCAGGCTGATCTCTAACTCCTGAGTTTAGTCCATCCACCCACCTTGGCCTCCCAGAGTTGCTAGGATTACAGGTGTGAGCTACTATACCCAGCTTCAATTTCTTTTATAAACTTGAAGAGTTTAGACAAGGTGACCCTAAAATCCTTTCTGGTACTGAGATTATTACATAACCTTTTAGGAATACTTTGTTTTTTAGATAGAGTCTCACTTTGTCACCCTTGGTAGAGTGCTATGGCGTCACTGCTCACAGCAAGCATGGAGTCACTGCTCACAGCAAGCTCAAACTCGTGGGCTTAAGAGATCCTCTTGTCTCAGCCTCCGATGTAGCTGGGACTACAGGCGCATGCCACAGCACCCAGCTATTTTTTGTTGTAGTTGTCATTGTTTAGCTGACCCGGGCCAGGTTCGAACCCACCAGCCTGGGTGTATGTGGCTGGCGCCCTACCCACTGATCTACAGGTGCCACCAGGAATACCTTGATTTTTATGAAAAAACTTGGCCTGTAGTCAGGTTGGTACCCATTTGTAGTTTCTTAGGCATTATAATGCAACCCCTATCTGTGGGAGCAGAATTCCTCAATCGAATGATTCTCTAATGGCCTCCCAGATTTAGATCGATTCACCTTTGGAAATTCAATTGTTCTTATCTGTTATTTCTAAATTACATTTAGAGATTTTTCATTTAAAGAAATTTTATGGCTAAGATTGAACTGGAAAAAGATGTTTTGAGGAATTATATAATAGTGTTAAGCTATCCTTGTGTAAATTATCCATCAAAATTTGTCTCATGCTGGCTTCCTATTTTATCTCGAATTAATTCCCATAATGTCTAATGTATCTCTATGCTAGGCAAATGATTATTATTATTTCATCCAAAATATAATTTTGGATGTAACTCTATAGGAAAAATTACATAATGCATTCTAAAGTAAAAGGTTAAGGATTTCTTTTTTACTGTTTGTTTTGAATTTTAAATAAATTGTATCTCTTTTCACCTCCCTTAGTATGGGTAACTGAGAATTAACTAGTACATTTTTAAAATTCAGAGAGTTTTTTTCTTTCTTTTTTTGTTTTTTGTTTTTGTTTTTTTTTTGAGATAAGAGTTTCACCTTGTCACCCTCACAGCAACCTCAAACTCTTGAGCTCAAGGGATTCTCTTGCCTCAGCCTCCTGAGTAGCTGGGATTACAGGAGTCTGCCACAAGACCCAGCTGTTTTTAGAGATGGGGTCTCACTCTTGCTCAGGCTGGTCTTAAATTAAACTCCTTAGCTCAAACAATTCACCCACCTTGGCCTCCTTAGAGTACTAGGATTATAGGCGTGAACCACCAAGTCCAGCCAGAGACTTTCTTTTTAAAGTATATAATCATGTTCACATTTATTCAGTCACATATGTATACTTTATCTTCCTATTAGCATCACATTCTTTTTACTGAATTGTACTACTTTAACAAAAATAGTGCATTTTGGGTGGTGCTTGTGACTCAGTGGGGAGGGCCCTGGCCCCATATACCAAGAGTGGCAGGTTCAAACCTGGCCCCTGCCAAACTGCAACAAAAAATAGCTGGGCGTTGTGGTGGGCGCCTGTAGCCCCAGCTACTTGGGAGGCTGAAGCAGGAGAATTGCCTAAGCCCAGGAGTTGGAGGTTGCTGTGAGCTGTGATGCCACAGCACTCTACTGAGGGCAATAAAGTGAGACTCTCTCTCTAAATAAATAAATAAATAATACTGCATTTTAGGGAGAAGAAAGGTAAAGCATCAATCATCAGGTGAACAACTGGCTCTACTGACAGGCCCTCTAAGGATGCCATTAACTTGGTGAGGTCTTGAAGATTTAGGACCCATTCCTTAGTTTGGCTAGTAAACTCAGTTTCTTCATTGTCACCAGAGATAATTGATTTTGGGAAAGTAGCTGATTAGATTCATAGAAGATTGACAAAATAAACCAGAATACCATTTTATTAATGTACATGGTAGTCTTTTTTCCATGACCTAGAAAACATATTTATTCACTACATTCCCTTCTAGGTATTTTTCTTTTTTGAGACAGAGCTTCAAGCTGTCACCCTGAATAGAGTGCTATGACATCACAGCTCACAGCAACCTCCAACTCCTAGGCTTAAGCCATTCTCTTGCCTCAGCCTCCCAAGTAGCTGGGACTATAGGTGCCCACCACAAAGCCTGGCTATTTTTTTGTTGCAGTTTGGCCAAGGCTGGGTTCGTACCCAACACCCTCCGTATATGGGGCCAGCGCCCTACCCACTGAGCCACAGGCACCACCCCCAAACATGATTTTTTTTTTTTTTCCCAGTTTTTGGCTGGTGCTAGGTTTGAGCCTGCTACCTCCAGTATATGGGGCCGGCACCCTACTCCTTGAGCTACAGATGCTGCCCCCTTGTAGGTATTATTAAAAAACTAATATAATAGCTAATATTTACTGAGTACTTACTATGTGTTAGGCATTTCTATAAGCATTTTACATACATTTAACTTATTTAATCTTCATCGTAATCCATGAGGAAGGCTTTTTTTGACACAGAGTCTCACTTTGTTGTCCTGGGTAGAGTGCCGTGACATCACAGCTCACAGCAACCTCCAGCTCTTGGGCTTAAGCAATTCTCTTGCCTCAGCCTCCCATGTAGCTGGTACTACCACAATGCCTGGCTATTTTTTTGTTGAAGTTTGGCTGAGAACAGGTTTGAACCCACCACCCTTGGTATATGGGGCTAGAGCCCTACTCACTGAGTCACAGGCACCACCCCCGAGGAAGGCATACTTATCTGTATTTTGTAGATGAGAGGTCTGAGTCACAGAGGTTTTTAAGTAACTTGCCCGAGATGATACCATTGGCAAACATGCTGTACTAATCAACAGATCACTGGAAGTTTTAGTCCATTGTATGCTGCTATTAACAATACTTAAGACTGGGTAATTTATAAAACACAAACTTATTTCTTATAGGTTTAGAGGCTGGAAAGTTCAAGGTCAAGGGGCCCTACTTATCTGTCATCCTATGTGTGCCTTCAGGGAGGTAGATGGGCGGGTGGCTGGTGGCTGAACTCACTTTTGTTTTTTTTTGTTTTTTTTTCAATTTTTTGCAGTTTTTGGCCAGGGCTGGTTTGAACCCACCACCTCTGGCATATGGGGCCGGTGCCCTACTCCTTTGAGCCACAGGCACCACCCTGAACTCACTTTTGTAACAAACCCTCTGGCAGTAACTAACCCACTGCAGCAATATAAAATTGACATAAATTTATTAATGAGAGCAGAGCCCTAATGATCTAATCACCTCTTACTAGGTCCCACCTCCCAACCCCGTTACCTTGGGGATTAACACACTGGGGGACACATTCATTCTTGGTAAACATGGAATCAGCAAAGTAAAGATAAGTAAGATTTTTGAGGTCATTTTATTTGAATTGTTGATATATTCTCTCATTCCTTTTCAAACATTTATTAAGCACCTACTACTGTTTGGTAGGGATTGCCTAGACACCAGGCTTACCAAGGTTGATACAACCTGGTAAGTGTCCTTCAGGGACTCTATCTAGTAAGAAAGGAAAATAATTATAACAGGGAGAGATCTATCTATACATTGAGAGTGAGGAGGAAGCATTTAATTATACTTGGAGAAATTAGATGTTTATAAAGATGTGGGAAAAGGCATTCTGGGTAGAGAAAATATTCTGTGATGCCATAGCAAAAACCCAGCTTACTCTGCACAAATGGAAAAGGAAATTATTGCAATTAAAATGCTATAGTGTTTTAACATCCTAGACTAAGCTGGTTGTTGGTGGTGGGGATCAAGAGAAACCAATGAGTTTGAGATGTATTATTAAGGTAAAGCTGACAAGATGTGAGTGACTGAAGTGGGAATGGGAAGTGGAGGTGGTAGTACTGAGGGAGAGTGGAGAGTTAGGCTGACTCCTTGGTTTCTAGTTTGAACACCAGGATGCATGGTTGGATTCCTGGAAGACGATTGTGTTTTTGGTAGAAGATGAACTTCCATTTTGGACCTATCGAGCTCAACTTGTCTATGGGACAGCCATCTGGAAAGAGATTTCTAGCAGCAAGTTTGCAGTACAGAAGAGATAAGCAGGCATGTAATTGATAACTGAAGCCATGGGAATGAAATGAGAGAGAATGTGGTTTAGATTGGCTAGAAGGCAGGAGCAAAAGTAGAGAGGGACCAGTATTTCTCTCTTTTCAGCAAATCCTTGTTTAAATTCTTAGGTCCTATTTTGTCTGCTTTGGTGTTGGTAGAAATCTTGTCTTTTGAGGTAAATGCTTTAGATAATTCTTTATGGTTGTTGTCTTAAAATTCATCCAAAAATTGTTTTGTATCTTGATTGTGGTAGTGACAGGACTATAGATATTGGTTAAAATTCATAGACCTATACACTAAAAAGTAAATTTTACTATATATAAAAATTGTTTTAAAAATGCATCCGGATTTTATTCCAGAGTTCTGTGGATGCTCTACCCTTTAAAAAATTTTTTTTCTTTTTTTGTAGAGACACTGTCTAACTTTATTGAACTTGGTAGAGTGCTATGGTGTCACAGCTCACAGCAATCTCCAGCTCCTGGGCTTAGACGATTCTCTTGCCTCAGCCTCCCGAGTAGCTGGGACTACAGGCGCCCAGCACAATGCCTGGCTACTTTTTTGTTGTTGCAGTTTGGCTAGGGCCGGGTTTGAACCCACCACCCTTGGTATATGGTGCCCATGCCCTACCACTGAGCCACAGGTGCCGCCTGCCCCCCCCCCCTTTAAATTAAAACAAATTTTTTTTTTGGATGCTTTGCATCCTTTTTATAGGATGTGATTAGATCTTTTTACAATGCAAAACCATCATTTTAATACATTTTTCTAAATTTCCTCACCACTTCTTTGACCAAGTTTACAAAAAAGAAAATGGATTTTGGCTCCGCGCCTGTAGCTCATGCGGCTAAGGCACCAGCCACACACACCAGAGCTGGCAGATTTGGATCCAGCCCGGGCCTGCCAAACAACAACGACAACTAAAACCAAAAAATAGCCGGGTGTTGTGGCAAGTGCCTGTAGTCCCAGCTACTTGGAAGGCTGAGGCAAGAGAATCGCGTAAGCCCAGGAGTTGGAGATTGCTATGAGCCGTGATGCCACAGCACTCTACCCAAGGCGACAGCTTGACGCTCTGTCTCCAAAAAAAAAAAGAAAAGAAAATGGATTTAAATTTATCTGTTTCCCTTCTGTTACTTGGTTCTTAATTATTTGAAGGGAAGCAGACAAGAAAGAACATGGGTGAGTCCACAAACTGGGTAGCAGGCACTATACTCATGTCAATCTCCCCCCCTCCCAAATTGTGAATGATTTTACTATAGCTGTCTGTGGTTTGTTTTAAAATAATTTGTTTGAAATTTCTTTTTCAACTATGATAGAAATTGAAGTGAAGGTTTTTTTGTTGTTTTGTGGAGACAGTGTCTCACTGTGTCACCCTCGGTAGAGAGCTGTCGTGTCATAGCTTATAGTAACCTCAAATTCTTGGGCTTAAGTGATTCTCTTGCCTCAGCCTCCCAAGTAGCTGGGACTGCAGGCGCCCCACTCCACAGCGCCCTGCTATTTTTTATTGTGGTTGCATTTGTCGTTGTTTAGCAGGGCCTGGCCGGTTTTGAATCTGCCAGCCTTGGTGTATGTGGCTGGCACTGTAACCACTGTGCTACGGGTGCAAGCCTGAAGTAAAGGTCTTAATTTGATTCCAGAATAAACTGTTCGTGACCAGCATGGGCAACATAGCAAGATCTTGTCTCTGGGTGTGGTGGTGTATGACTGTAGTCCTAGCTACTCAGGAGGCTAAGGTGGAGGATCACTTGAGTCCAGGATTTCAAGGTTACAGTGAGCCATGGTCGCACCCTTGCGCTATCTAGCCTAGGTGACAAAGTAAGACTCTGTCTCCAAAAAAAAAGGTTATCTAGCCTGGGTGACAAAGTAAGACTCTGTCTCAAAAAAAAAAAAAGGTTAACAGCATCATTTTTATTGCCAACTATAATGTAAAGATATTTTAAGTTGGCAAATTAACATCAGTGATAAAAGTCAGCGTTTACAGACATATCTACAGAAGGGATTTGGGTTAATTATAAACAGTTATATAAGTCTCAAGAATGTTAGACATTAACTTTTTTGTTTTTGCTCAGGCTAGAGTGCCATGCGTCACCCTAGCTCACAACAACCTTACCTTCCTTGGTTCAAGCAGTCCTTCTGCTTCACCCTCCTGAGTAGCTAAAACAACAGGCACCTGCCACAACACCCAGCTAATTTTTCTATTTTTTGGTAGAAACGGGGTCTCGCTTCTTGCTCAGGATGGTCTCAAACTCCTAAATTCAAGGTAGCTGCGTTGGCCTCCCAGGGTGCTGGGATTACAGGTGCGCCTGGCTAGTTTTGGACATTAGTTTTAAAACTGCTTTTGGAAATTACATTACTTGATCTGATTGGACAAACTTTTCTGTGGGCAACAACCAGTAAATATGTGCTTTGGTTACCAGACTATCTATAGCCAGTTGTGATCTGTTGTTGTTGTTGTTTTTTTTTAATGTCACAGTAGTTTCCCATTTAACATAGCAACCAAGCAAGCAAACATTGCTTTAGATTATTCTTGATAGTAGGAGCAAGCATGGTGTTATTGAATGTCTTTGGATTTGATTTTTAGATTAGTTTCAAGGAGTCACTTTTTTTTTTCTTTCTCCTTTGCTACTTAATATCACTCTTAAGTCCAAGAAATGATTCTTACATGTCTTGGCAATTGTAGATTGGATTGAACAATGCAATCTCAAACTGTTTCTTCAGTTATGAGATTGGAATATTTAGTTTTGGGGTTTTTTTTAGAGGGGGTGTTAAATTTGTATTTGAATACAACCTGAAATTTTTATCTACTAACGTGTGAAATTCAGTCCAAAAAATAGAACATTTAATTCTATCAAGTAGAATTTTCCAGCATTTAGAAGACTTTAATATTACTTTCTTGAACTGTAACCTATTTTAAAGAACCTACCCAGATCACATGCCTGCAGGTAAGGCTATCTTTATTAGTGATAGAATTTGGGGGCCTCACAATTTTTTCATAATATCATAGGCAGGACCTTCGCCAAGTAACTCTTATATTTGACTTTCCAGGCAGGTGGATCACTTGAGATCAGGAGTATGAGACCAACCCTAGCAAAACCCTGTCTCTACAAAAAAGAGAAAAATTAGGCAGGTGTGGTGGAACACTACTAATGCTACCAATTATTCAGGAGGGCTATGTATATGTATGTATGTATATATGTATATATATACCAGTATATTATTTTTTTTTTTTTTAAACTCACATTGAAATTCTTGAGCCCAAAATCTTTTTCCAGTGCACCTGTGGGGAGATAGCATGATAGCCTAGATTCCATTCTAAGCACCAAACATTTATAAAGAACTTTCTGTGTGTCAGGCACGATACAGGATGGTCTGGGTTCAAGTCCTTTGCCCTCAAAGAGTATTCAGTACTACTTTCATTTTATTTAGATCAGCTTAGTCTTCTACTCTTAAGAAATTAAGTAGTATTAGCAAGTTTTCTTAATTTTTACTATTGCTCTGTAAGACATTTGTTAAAATTGTGGTATTATTTAGATCTTTATTTCCAAAAATAATCATATCCCTACATTTTGTTTTCCTATTTATAAGTTAATTTCCTATCCTGGAAAACAGATCCCATCTTCCAGGTCTTATTATGTCCAGTTGTTGTTTTCTTTAGCTGATAAAAAGTAAACCATATACGTACAGAGTCAAGAAAGACTAGTGATTTTATAAAAGCAGAGTCTAGAGGCATGACATAATTTTTAAAAAGAGGGACCTAAACAGTATCTTAGGAATCTTTTCTAAGATTAAGTATATAGCTTTGTTTAAAACTTATACGCCTTGGTAGATGAAGTAAACATCAATAGAGAAACTGTTAGGAAAATCTTAACGGAAAATCTTGGCCAAGAACTCATGGCTCTTGCATCACAACAGTGTACCAGTTTACACAGCACTATCTGTGAGGGATTTTTTTAAGCTGATAAACAAATACCTGTACTGGAATACCCTCCATACTCACCTGCTCTAAACCCCTGTGACCTTTTCCTTTACCCCCAAATAAAGGAAATATTGAAAAGAAAAAAAAAAAATTACACGCCTTGGTTCAGCATCCGTAGCACAATGGTTATGGCACCAGTCACATACACCGAGGGTGGTGGGTTCGAACATGGCCTGGGCCAGCTAAACAGCAATGACAACTGCAACAAAAAATAGCTGGGCATTATGGCGGGCACCTGTAGTCCCAGGTAACTTGGGAAGCTGAGGCAAGAGAATCAAGTTCAAGAGTTTGAGGTTGCTGTGAGCTGTGACATCACAGTGCTCTACCAAGGGTGACATAATGAGACTCTGTTTAAAAAGAGACTCTTAAAGAGAAAAGAAAGTTCAATGGAAATTATGTTGGGCACTGAAAACAAAAGACCAGGGGCTGCTTCTGACATTGAAATGGGCAGAGCCCTCACTGCCCAGGTTCCGCGATTCACCTCTGCAAGATAGCAATGTTATTATAAGTGCACCTACATGATAAGGCTGTATAGACTGTAGACCAAGTATAGGATTAATTCATTTGAAACAAATTTAGAAGGGGTAGGGGTGGAACTGCTACTTTTGACTGGCTAGAAGTGACTTTAGAGCCAAGACCTAAACATAAGTAACAAGAAGCAATTTGAATATCTAAAAGAGTCTTCCAGGCTGAGGAAAGGGTGCAAAGGCCCTGAAATGGAGATAAAGCTTGGCCTGTTCATAGAAAGAAGGCCTGTGTGTTTGGAGTGACGGTTAGTGGTAACGGAGAGGGGTAGATGATGAATTGGGTATAATGGACCTTATAGGTTCAGATAAAGAGGCTGAATTTTAAGTGTGGTTAAGTGGAGGAGAGACATGATCTGATTTACATTTTTTAAAATTTACTTTATTATTATTATTTTTTTTTTTTGAGACAAAGTCTCACCCTGTTGCCCTGGGTAGAGTGCTATGGTGTCATAGCTCGCAGCTCACAGCAACCTCAAACTCTTAGACTCAAACAATCCTCTTTCCTCAGCTTCCCAAGTAGCTGGGACTATAGGCACCTACAGCCAATTAGTTTTTCTATTTTTAATAGAGACAGGGTCTCATTCTTGCTCAGTCTGGTCTTGGAACTCCTAAGCTCAGCCTCCCAGAGTGCTAGGATTACAGGTGTGAACCACCTGGCACTGGGCCTTGATTTACATTTTAAAAGCTGTCACTATTGATTGCTTTGTGGGAAATAGTAGACTGTTCATTCATCTATTCATTTTATTTATTTACTTATTTATTTATTTTGATAGAGACAGGGTCTCCCTCTTGCTTAGGCTTGTCTAGAACTACTCAGCTCAAAGGATCCTACCCCTTCGGCCTCTCTCAGCACTAGGATTATAGGCCACCATATCTGACCTATTTTTAAAAATTAATGATGACTAGGTGCTACAACATGAAAAGTCTTTCTAAAAGTATTAGATAGGCTTGGTTCCCAGGATTCAGTTTTGGAAGTGGGCATGAACCCATTAATGATTTGCTGAGATCTCCATTTAATAATGATGCTTAGAATTCATTAGAATGAAAGAGCATACTTTTCTGTAGTGTTGCCACTTGAAAATGAAATTGGAATTGAAAGCTAGGGAATATAAATGTATATTTCTCAGATATATTTCCAGTTCCTACATGTTGAATAAAAGACCATAAACTTGATATAAAAATTACCTAGTCGAAGGAAGTACAAAGTATTGGATTTGGAGTTAAAAGACATATGAGTTCTGAACTCAAGTGCCTTAATATCCATGTGACCATGACAAATGGGGACTCTGAGCTTCTGTTCCCTTATTTGTAAAATACTTGGTCTGCATGCCTCACTGAGCTGTTAAAAACCCCAAATAAGATCATGAATGTCAGAGTCTTTGAAGACTGTGAAACATGGAATACTGTTTGTGAGGGAGTGGTTACATAGCCTAAAGCATTTAACTGGAAAGGACTTTGGAAGTCCTTTTAAAGGAGGAGACCAAGAGGAAGGGGGTGGGAGTGTACTGGTTGTTTCTTTTACTAGACTATGGTATTCACCTATACAGGCCTTATAATTCTTAACCAAAGTGACTTATGAAACAGGATCCTAGATAAATTTAAATGCTATAAAGATGCACAAGTAAGTTTGACTTTGATCTGTTTGGTTAATTAAAACTTCGTTTTTAGCCAAAATGCCAAAATGAAAGGCTGTCAAATATGGTTAGTGTTTTTTACTTTTTGTTTTTCTCCTTTACTTGGCGCTTGGGCTGTGGAGTGGGATTTTGTTTGGTTTACCTGGGGGTATCTTTTCCTTAAGCAGTGAAAAGTATAATAAAGATGCCAGAGGCTTGTTAAAAGTTGAAAGCAACTGTTGATCAGCAAGAAAGTGGAAGGAAAAAAAAAAAAAACAGTTGGAGATGGACAAACATATTTGAAAGAGAAAAAACATAAGTCATTTCAAAGAGGCCAAAAAAAAAAAAAAAAATCTCAAGAGTTCTCTTTAAAAATTTTTCTTTGTGCAAAAGGATGGAGGGCATTTGATGATCTCATCTCATGGGCACAATGGGAGGTGTATAGCATGCCCCCCTCAGTGAGGGGTTCTTTTAAAACTGGCACTTTACCTTGGAAGTGAGAAAGGTATACAAAAATTTGTGCCCTCCTATTAATTTGAAATAAAAATACTAATAAAAAAAGTTGATAAAATTCATAAAAAAAATTTTTTTTCTTTTGTGTTTTCAGGTACTAAACCTTGAGATGATTAAAGAAAAAAGGATTAGTCCTTAGAGGGGAATAAATAAAGTTAAGAGGGAGTACAAGTTTCTTTAGGAGTTTAAGGGGTAGAATGGAGACCAGCCTGGGTAACATAATGAGACCCTGTCACTACAAAAAGTAAAAGAATTAGCCAAGAATGGTGGCGCATGCCTGTAGTTCTAGATACTTGGGAGGCTGAGGCAGGAGTTCGAGGTTACAGTGAGCTATGATTGAGCCACTGTACTCCAGCTTGATAGCCTGGGCAGCAGACCTTTTTAAAAAAGAAAAATAGGTAGAATGGTAAAGAAGAAAGAGAAGGTACTATATGGAAACATGATTCTATGAAAATAATGTTGGGGGTTTTTTTGTTGTTGTTTTTGAGACAGTCTCACTTTGTTGCCCTCGGTAAAGTGTTATGGTGTCACAACTCATAGCGACCTCCAACTCCTGGGCTTAGGCAATTCTCTTGCCTCAGCCTTCCGAGTAGCTGGGACTACAGGTGCCCACCACAACGCCCAGCTATTTTTTGTTGCAGTGACCAGGGCCAGGTTCAAACCTGCCACCTTCGGTATATGGGGCCGGCGCCCTACCCACTGAGCCACAGGCACCACCTAGATAATGTTGGTTTACTATGAGCATTATGTTTATTTCAGATGTGCTTTCTTATAGAAGCCAGTAGCCCTAATGCTATAAAATCCCCATCAACTATAGCAAACATATTTTACCAACATAGCATTTTCATTAGTGAGATGATCTGGACTGAATTCATTAGTGTTTTTAAAATTTGATTCAGACTACATTGTCTATTTAAAATATTAGAGTGCAGTAGTGTCATCATATAGCTCACTGCAGCATCAAACTCCTGGACTTGAGCAATTCTCCTGCCTCAGCTTCCCAAGTAGTCAGAACTACAGACTTACTACATTTCTATTTCTAGTACAGAAGGGTTTTGCTCTTGCTCAGGCTGGTCTCCAGCTCCTGGCCTCAAGTGATCCTCCTGCCTTAACCTTCCAAAGTACTAGGATTTTAAGTGTAAGCCACCTATCCTGCACTAGCTTTTCTAATTTATCATTTCTACTGAATTCACTGATTTGAAAAGTTGGGGGTGGGGGAGCCAAACAAAAAGATTGTGACACTGTCAGCCAAAAGTTTACTTTCTCCGTTCTGTTTCCAACCATCACTCCCAGAGACAACCTTTTGCCATGAATTTAGTGAGTATCCTTCCAGTACAAAGCAGGTGTGTGTGTGTGAAAATGTATTACTTAATGTGTTTAAATTTTTTTTTTTTTTTTTTGAGACAGAGCCTCAAGCTATCGCCCTGGGTAGCATAGCAACCTCTGACTCCTGGGCTTAAGCGATTCTCTTGCCTCAGCCTCCCGAGTAGCTGGGACTTCAGGCGCCCGCCACAATGCCTGGCTGTTTTTTTGGTTGTAGTTGTCATTTTTTGGCAGGCCCAGGTTGGATTCAAACCCACCAGCTCTGGTATATGTGGCTGGCGCATTAGCTGCTTGAGCTACAGGTGCCACGCTAATGTTTTTAATTTTAAGGCAATAAATTATACATGAGTGTGTGAATAGGTGTGTATATATACATATATGCACAGCAGTCATTTTGTATTCTTATTTTTTAAAATCTATTCATGTTGCTACATATAGATCTAGGGCAGTGGTTCTCAACCTTCCTAATGACACAGTCCTTTAATATATTTCCTGTGGGTCGTGATCCACAGGTTGAGAACCGCTGATCTAGGGGGTCTCATTTCAGCTGTTTCATTTTATTTCACAGTAAGAATATTTCAGTTTTTCCCCAACTCCCTTTTGATGGATGTTTAAATTGTTTTCCTTTTTTTTCCTATTGTAGGTAAAATTCCAGTGAGTAGTCTTAAACATCTCCCTTCTGATTATCATCTTCCTTCTTTTTTCTTCTCTTGTTCATCATCGTCTTCTTTTTTTGCCTCAGTGATTTGATTTTGTCCTAAATATCTCATTATTTGAATTCTTCCTCTGGGTCTAACACTTTGGTATTTACAGTCATTATTTGAGTGAGGGAGAGGGATGAGAGAAACCTTTTATAATTTGTAATACTGGTCCTCTTTTACCAGAGCATGAAAGATTATGAAATTTTCTTTCCTTATATATTCTTTTTGAATCTTATAAATTTGGCAACTTTGTCTTTTAATATTTTGCATTTTTATTGTCTTATAGCCAGTAACTGTTTTTCTTTTCTTTTTTTCTTTTTTTTTTTTTTTTTAGACAGAGTCTCATCTATATCATCCTTGGTAGAGTGACGTGGCATCACATGCCACAGCAGCCTCAAACTCTGGGGCTTAAGCGATTCTCTTGCCTCAGTCTCCCAAGTAGCTGGGACTACAGGAATTCTTTTGCCTCAGTCTCCCAAGTAGCTGGGACTACAGGCGCCTGCTACAATGCCTGGCAATTTTTTTGTTGTAGTTGTCACTGTTGTTCGTCAGGCCCAGGCTGGATTCGAACCCACCAGCTCTGGTATATATGGCTGGTGCCCTAGCCGCTGAGCTATAAGCACCGTGCCACCAATAACTGTTTTTCATGAACTTCAGTGATGGTGGCGCCTATGGCTCAAAGGGGTAGGGTGCTGGTCCCATATGCTGGAGGTGATGGATTCAAACCCAGCCCCAGCCAAAAACTGCAAAAAAAAAAAAGAACTTCAGTGACTACTCACCTTTTCCTAAGTTTTTGTTTGTTTGTTGTTTTGTTATTGTTGTTTTATTTTGTTTTTTACTTTTTTAAACTCCTGGAATACTTTCTACCTGATAAATAAATGGAGGGCTGTTTAGTGAATTCCAATCCAGTTCATAGAATTCTTACCTTACAAGTTCAGCATGATCCAGACGTAGTTGATATTTATAGAAGAGTTTCCTTTTTTTTTTAATAGAAGAGTTTCTTGAAACACTCCTAGCCAAAGAACGCATTTTCAAAATGGTTTCACCTTGATAATTGATTAGAATTATTACATATAAATTTTGTTAAAGGATCGTATATTTCAATGACCAGTGCTTTTCATGTGTAAGTTTTTTCCTGGAGTCTTTAATCCATTGTGCTTTTATTCATTATTGTGAGGTTGAGTATATTTTAAATTTTTATGCTCCATGCTTTTTCACCCTTTAAACCTGGATCCTATTCAGAGCTTTGAGCACTTGGAATCTTAAAGTGTTACAAATGAAAACTGTTACTCTTCTCTAATAACACACTCTGCCTGCTGTAAGTGTTTGAGTAGGACTTCCTTTCTTAACAACTAGTTTGGGCAGCCACCTGTTTCATGAATACATCAACTATTTTTAAGAAATTGAGAAGAATTTGAGTGCTGAGTATTTTTTAAAAAAACAACCAATAAGAACTTAAAATGGAAATCAGAGTATTAAATATAACTAGAATATCAGATGCCTGTATATGTTCTCTCAAATCTGTTCTTGCCTTATGATTTGGTTTAGGCCATAAGTATAGTGGTTGGAAAGTAACCTTTGGATCTAGGCTTACTCTGATTTTAACATGGATGAAGTATTCCATCAAAAGTACTGTCAGTGGCAGTGCCCGTAGTTCAGTGCGTAGGGTGCCGACCACATACACCATGGCTGATGGGCTCGAACGCAGCCTGGGCCAGCTAAAACAGCAATGACAACTGCAACCAAAAAAATAGCAGGTGTTGTGACAGGAGCCTGTAGTCCCAGCTACTTGGGAGGCTGAGGCAAGAGAATCGCTTAAGCCCAAGAGTTTGAGGTTGATGTGAGCTGTGATGCCACAGCACTCTACCGAGGGCAACATAGACTTTGTCTCAAAAAAAAAAAAAAAAAAAAAGTACTAGTGGTGTATGTATGCTCAGAAAAATCTGTCATGTTGCCTAGTTTTGTTTAGCGAATTATCTTCCTTATGTCATTGTAGTCACTGTTTGAATAGAGTTGGTTACCTGCTCTTTCCACATCAACCCTACATTTTATGCTGCAGAGAAATGTTTCTATCCTAAATTTTCTTTAGAAGAAGATTATGCTCTTATATGGAACACTGCACCATGGAGTTTTATTTTCCCTTCCATTCTGGAAACTCTGCTATAAAACTTTTTTTAGTTCCTAAGTCAAAAATATATTTTTTTCCAACTGTAATCACCCTCTTGGGATGTTTCATCTGGATACAATACAGAAACCTTTATTGTTTCTGTGTGAGTCAAAACATAACATAAAGAACTTGAAATTATATTTTGTTTACATAATTCTTTTTTTTTTTTTTTGAGACAGTCTCAAGCTGTTGCTCTGGGTAGAGTGCCGTGGCATCACAGGTCACAGCAATCTCAAATTCTTAGGCTTAAATGATTCTCTTGCCTCAGCCTCCCAAGTAGCTGGGACTATAGTCGCCCACCACAACATCTGGCTATTTGTTTGTTGTAGTTGTCATTGTTTTTTAGCTAGTCCAGGTGGGTTCAAACCTGCCAGCATCAGTGTATATGACCGGCACCGTAACCACAGTTACGTAACCACTGTGGCTACAGGCACCGAGCCATTTTTACATAATTCTCTATAAAACATTTTTTTCTGACTATAAAAGTAAAGTAACCAGGTGTGGTGGTTCATGCCTGTAATTCTAACACATGGGAGGCTGAACAGGTGGATTGCCTGAGCTCACCATTTTGAGACCAGACTGAGCCAGAGTGAGACCCCTTCTTTGAAAATAGCTGGGCGTTGTGGCAGGCGCCTGTAGTCCCAGCTACTGGGGAGGCTGAGGCAAGAGAATCTCTTGAGCTCAAGAGTTTGAAGTTGCTGTGAGCTATGATACCCCATGGCACTCTACCGAGAGCAACGAAGTGAGACTGTTTAACAAAAAAAAAGAAAGAAAAAGTATAAAGGAAGCAAGCACTCAATTTTAATGCTACGTATTGTCAAATACTCCCTTAATAGTGCCATTTTACACTCCCACCAGCAATATATGAGGGTTCTTGTCTCTTTATGCCCTCAACAGCATACTTAACGTTAAAAACAGGTATTACACGTTTCTTAGGGTAAAATAGGATTAGGTTTGTTTCAACATTTTAGAAGTCTTAACTATGATTCATTAATATTAATAAGAGCATAAACCTGAAACTTGTTAGTAAATTAAACTATTTGACAGAAGGGAAACATTCAGTTTTTTGAGTACATGTAGTTACTGTCTAATCTTTCAAGGATGGAAATCCAAAAGAAAAGATTAATTCAGCCACTATTGGTAAGTATTTGTTTCTGGCCTTCCATGTGCCAGACACTGTCTGGGTGCAGCAGCAAAATAGACAAGAACCTGCCTTTGTTGGGGGTTATTTTCCAGTTAGAACAGATTGTAAAAGATATGGTATGGTAGATGATATTATGTGTTATAGAAAAAAATAATGAGACAGGAATAGGGTTGTGGCTGTTGGGGGAGGGGATTACATTTTTAAGGGTATCAGGGAAGGCTCACAGAAATGATGATGTTTAAGAAGAGTTACCCATACAGAAAATGGTGAGTACAGAGCGCTGAGGCAGGAATGGGCCAGTTCTGTCTGAGGAACCACCACAAAGAAGGGTAGTATGGCTGGAACTTAGTGAGCTCAGGAGAATGTAGTTGAAAGTGAGGTGAGGCCAGAGAGGTAATGGAGTCCAGATTGTGCAGGGCCTTTTTGGTCATTATAAGGCTTTTATGGCTCATGGTGAGTAGTCATGTATATATTTAAACATTTATGTTGGTGCAGAAAATTTCCCTGATTTACAGATCTTAGGTATTACATTTAAATTCAGAGAAAAGGGCTCGGCGCCCGTGGCTCAAGAGGCTAAGGCACCAGCCACATACACCTGAGCTGGAGGGTTCGAATCCAGCCTGGGCCTGCCAAACAACAATGATGGCTGCAACCAAAAAATAGCCAGGCATTGTGGCAGGTGCCTGTAGTCCCAGCTACTTGGGAGGCAGAGGCAGGAGAATCGCTTGAGCCCAGGAGTTTGAGTTTGCTGTGAGCTGTGATGCTATGGCACTCTACCCAGGGTGACAGCTTGAGGCTCTGTCTCAAAAGTAAAAAATAAAATAGATTCAAAGAAAAGGAGTATAATAGGAAGTCCTGTTTATAGCATTCATTGCTGGGTGGCTCTGCTTTATTACTGAGTTCTAATCCTGAATTGTCTTTTTTTTTTAAGTGTATTTTCTGCAGGACATATTGGAAGCTAAATGGGTAGATAGAGTTCTATTACTCTATTAGGTTATTTCAGTAATGCATGTTTTGAACATTTTATGTAATATAACAGATACACAAAATATCACTCTGTAGTTTAAGGATGATTTATAAAAGTAAAATATTTACATAACCACCAATTGGACCTAGAAATGTCATTGTCAACTCCTAGAGCAGTGGTTCTCAACCTTCCTAATGCCGTGACCCTTTAATACATGAGGAACTCCTCATGTTGTGGTGACTCCCAACCATAAAATTATTTGCATTTATGGTTGGTGGTAACCACAACATGAGAAGTTCCTCATGTATTAAAGGGTCACCGTGGCATTAGGAAGGTTGAGAACCAACTGACCTAGAGGAAGCCTGCTGTGTATCCCTTCTAGATATATATTGTTGCTCAGAGGTAACCACTATTCTGACATTTGTGGTAGTCATTTGCTTATTACCATCTAGGATTCATTCCAAACCAATATAGTTTAGTTTTGTCTGCTTTAAAGCTTTGTGTAAATGGAATGATATAATATGTGATCTTTTGTGTCATCTTTCAGAACCTAACAATATGTTTATAACTTTTATCCATGTTATATAGAATTATAGTTTAGTTCCATTGCAGTATGGCATTATTCGAATAGAATATACCACAATTTATGTATTTATTCTACTTTTTTTTTTTTTTTTTTTTTTTTTGAGATATAATCTCACTTTCTTGCCCCTGGTAGAGTGCTATGGCATCATAGCTCACAGCAACCTCAAAGTCTTGGGCTCAAGAGATCCTCTAACCTCAGCCTCCCAGCTAGCTGGGCCTACAGGTGCCCCCACCACACCCAGCTGATTTTTTTTTTTTTTTTTTTTGAGACAGTCTCAAGCTGGCAGCATAGGTAGAGTGCTATGGCGGCACAGCTCACAGCAACCTCAAACTCTTGGGCTCAAGCGATTCTCTTGCCTCAGCCTCCCAAGTAGCTGGGACTATAGGCGCCTGCCACAATGCCCAAATATTTGTTGTTGTTGTCATTGTTGTTTAAGCTGGTCCAGGCCAGGCTTAAACCTGCCACCCTTGGTGTATGTGGCTGGCGCCCTGCCAACTGAGCTACAGGTGCCACCCAACACTCGGTTATTTTTTTAGTGACGAGGGTCTGGCTCTTGGCTCAGGCTGGTCTCAAACACTTGAGCTCAAGTAGTCCACCCACTTTGGCTTCCCAGAGTGCTAGGATTATAGGCGTGAGCCACCACACCTGGCCTCTACTCTACTATTGATGGACACTTGGATTGTTTCTAGTTTTTAGCTGTTGGGAAGAATGCTGCTGTGAACATTCTTGTTTAACATGTGCTGGTAGACATGCATGAAACTTTCTCTAGGCCATATATTTGGGAGTAAAATTGCTGAATCTTCAGTTTTATTAGATAAGAATAAACTATTTTCCAAAGTGGTGGTACCAGGTTGTTCTACCAACATTGTGATAGTCTCCCTGTTGCTCGCATCCCTTACAAGTATTGTCAGACTGTTTAATTTTGCCAGTCCATGGGGCCTGAAAATGTTAATTCTAGCAAGTTAACTGAGGAACCAGAACCTTAAGCCTAAAAAAATTAGAGAGTAAATAAAGGATTCAGTAAAGGTATTGGTTTCTGCTTTAAAAATCACAGATATTCATTTTCAGTTGTTAGAGCTGATTGGTACCTTCTGCCTTGTTACTTACAAAGTCTTTTTTTTTTTTTTTTGAAACAGCGTCTAACTCGGTTGCCCTGGGTAGAGTATCGTAGTGTCATCATAGCTTACAGCAACCTCAAACTCTTGGGCTTGAGCAATCAGTCCTCTTGCCTCAGCCTCCTGAGTAGGTGGCACTAGACATATGCACCACTACGTCCAGGTAGTTTTTCTGTTTTTAGTAGAGACAGGGTCTCTCCCTCTTGCTCAGGCTGGTCTGAAACTCCTGAGCTCAAGCAATCTCCTGCCTTGGCCTCTCAGAGTGCTAGACTTACAGTCTTAAAAGGCATTTGTCTTTCTATCCTCAGAAGGTGAGGAATCTTGTCTGTGTCTTTTACCACTGTATCCCAAAGAATGCCTTGCACAGTTGGTATACAGTTGATACTCAGTAAATATATGCTGAGTGAATTTGACCTGACTTCTCCTGCTCTTAATTAAACTTCATGAGATTTTTGTAGGTTTTATTTTATGGCATCTGATCAAATGATCCTCTAACCTCAGCCTCCCAAGTAAACAGCCTGCATTAGTAGCTTAGCACAGTTTTGGTGATAGCTCATTCCATTGCTGATAGTAACTGGATTTGGTTTGCCAAAACCTGTCATAGCCTAAGAGAAGCTTATTTGTACCTGTGTCCTAGTTAAAGTTGATGTTTGCATTTTCAGGAATAGATTCTGTTTTCAAAGAATCACTTGCCCATGACTTACGCAATACTTCATTTTCTCAGGAAAGAGAAGATAGCTCCAAAATTTCAACTATTCTTATCCCTGTTTTGTTTTGAGTCACTTGTAGGATATGGTAGATTATTAGGATGGTATTGTTGCTTAGTTAAGATATCTCACCAGCCTGTGATGGAAAACCTCTTTCTCTCTCTTGTATAATCAGCATTAATCCAGTCTTTAGTAACCATTCCCCTCCTCAAATCTCAGTGTGGCAGTTATTTATTAAAACCATAGAGCCAAGTACAGAGGTGCACACCTCTAGGCCTCGCTCAGAAGGCAGAGGCAGTAGGATAGCTTGAGACCAGGAGTTTGAGGCTGTATTGCGCCAAGATTACATTGCACTCAAACCTGGGCCATATAAAAAACCTTGTTTGTTTCTAAAACAGAAAACTAGAGGATACATGGCTTGTTTAAATGTGCCTTGCTTTGGTGTAATTTGCCCACAGAGCACCTCCCCCCCTCCTTTTTTTTGTTCAAATTCCCTTATCTTCCAAATAGAGCACTTTTTTTTTTTTTTGAGACAAGAGTCTCACTTTGTCGCCTCTGGTAGTATACCAGTAGAGTGCCTTGACATCATAGCTCATACCAACCTCAGACTCCTGGGCTCAAGCAGTTTTCTGCCTAGGCCTCTGGAGTAGCTGGAATTACAGGCACTGGCCACAACCCCCAGCTGTTTTAGAGCCAGGGTCTCACTCTTACTCGGGCTGGTCTCGAACTCGTGAGCTCGTGAGCTTAGGTGAGCTACCCACCTTGGCCTCCCAGAACGCTGGGATTACAGGTGTGAGCCACCATGACCAGCTAGAGCGCTTTTTAAAAAGAGTATTTTGCATGAATTACTTCATAGTAATTCTTTCATCATTTTACAAGGGACCTGGCAAAAGTGATCACTGCTTTCTTATAAATATTATCATGGGGCAAGTCACGTATTTCATTTTTGTTGCACTCACAGGCCAGTTCATTAGAAGAAATGGCTTGGATTTTTCTTGATTTCCTTTTCTAAGTACAATCTTTCTAAGAGATAATTAAGAACTAAAGCATTAAGAGCTAATGATGAGGTATAAGAATTGTAAATTTTGAGTAGTAAATCTATTTTACTAATAGTTTCTTTGCAAGTGTATCACCTTTTTGTGAGATTTTCCCTTATAAGAATAACCAAAGTAAGTAAAACTTGTATGAGATTCTGAATCTAGTTAAGTCTGATTCATCATCTCTGTTTCCAACAGGGATTTCCTGTTAGGCAAGACAAATTAAAAGTTTTCCTACTGACTTAACTCGGTGAGTTTTTACATAGTTTTATTTTAAACATAGTTTAATCATGAGAAAAAAAATGAAATGCGTACAAATATTTACCATGGCTTTAAAAAGTGCACATTTTGAGTACATTCTACTGTTTCACTTTTGGTGCAAATGATATTTCAGTTTGAGGTTATATAAGGTAGGCATGTAAGGTTTTCTTTTATAAATAAGGGTCATTTACAGTGTTAAAGAAAAATTTTCCTACATGGCTTTAAAAAGTAAAGTAATAGTAACTAGAACTATTTATTCAGATCTTCTCAGATAAATACCATAGGTCTAGGCTTTTCACTTATGGTGGAGGAAAGAAAGATGTTTAGATTTAAATTTTTAATCAATGTCTGGTAATACATGATATGGAGACCTTACTATAAGATTGTCTTACTAGGAAAGATCTCCAGGAAAATTAGAATTACAGTTTATTAAAAGAGATATCTTAGCAATTCGTGGGCTTCATTTTACTCTATAAAAGGAGTTTGATTTTGAGCAGACTGCCTTTGTGTATGGTATCTGAGAGATCTCTCTATGGGTAACTGAAAAAAAACTTTTTCCTATTTAGGCTAGCATTGTGAAACTTTTTCTTTGTGAGATGAAATTTTTGCTTCAAACGTTTATGTATGTTTTTACAGAGTTTTGTTGGGTGAAATAGGTGTTACTGAATTTTAATCTTTTAAATTCTGACACAAATCATCAGGAGCCAGGAAATTCTGTTAAGACAGACATTCTGTCTAACTTTCCCCTGTTTTGTCTGCCTGTGTGGTTTTACTTTTTCCTTGAGTCATGAATTTTGGAATGAACACTTAAAACTAAGAACTTCCTGACCATTCTTTGTTCCATATTTAGTTTACTTAGGACCTTAACATTAACATAGAATTTGGCTTATTTTTAATAACTTTAGAAGAAAGGGGAATTTGTTTTCAGCAGATGGTTTCTGGGTAAGACAAATGGTCCATGTAAATAGCAGTCAGGTTTATTCAGTTAAGACCATCAAGGAGGAGATTAAAAGCATACATAATACCTTGATCTCTCTCTCATTGTTGGAAGGAAGTTTAGGTGCCTTTCAGAAAGAAGATTGTCTCCAGGGAATACTGAATTCCATACTGCTAGATTACTATCTAGTTAATACTGGGCACAATCAGTTGGCCTTACAGTATACCAAGTCCTCTGGAACAGATAGGCCTTTTTCAGTTTCCTAGTTGGTGAACTTACTACAAATTGTATACCCTAAGACTTACGGTAACTTAGACTTTCTCATTTGGAATTCATTTCTTGGGCCCGATTCATAGCCAAATCATGTTAGCAAGAAATAGTTTTATTTATTTATTTATTTTGGAGACAGAGTCTCACTTTGTCGCCCTTAGTAGATTGCAGTAGCGTCATAGCTCACAGCAACCTCCAACTCTTGGGCTCAAGCCATCCTTTTGTCTCAGCCTCCTGAATTGCTGGGACTATAGGTGCCTGCCACAATGCCCAGCTATTTCTTTTTCTTTTCTTTTTCTTTCTTTCTTTTTTTTTTTGTAGCAGGCCTGGGCCGGGTTTGAACCCACCAGCTCCAGAGCATGTGGCTGGCACCCTAACCACTGAGCATGGGCACCCAGCCAAGAAATATTTTTAAATGATATGAATAAAATATAGATGGTCAAAGAGAACCACCTATTGAATTTGGCTCCTATGAAGGCCAGAGGACCCTATGGGGTTATGTAGCCTCTGCCTATTTGTTTCATGAAATGACTTCTGTTTTTTAATTCCTTGAAGATTGGGCATAGATAGTATTAGAGCCAACCCTTTCATCTGTTCACTATTTAGATTTTGTAAGGTTCTTCATAGTCGTAGTTGAGGGGAGAGGGTGAAAGACCACCAGGTTCTCAAATCTCAAGACAGCTTTGGGAATATTAACTGTAAATAAATAGAATCTTCGTAACCACAAGATTTTCTCCATCCTTCTCTTTATGATTCTTTTTCATCTCTTGTTTATAATAAGTAATTTTCTCAACCTAGAGAAGAAATCTTTGTGATAACATGTAGGATGTGTTAAAATCATCTTCTTTCCCAAGTTCGCTCTTTGTGGCCCTAGAGATTTTTGCCTAAATCATTCAGTGGAATCAACACATGATTCTAATTTGTGAGAATGGAGATGTTGCTGATGGCTTGTTTTTGTCTTTCTAACTTCATTTTTTTTTTTTTTTTTTTTGAGACACAGACTCACTTTCTTGCCCTGGGTAGAGTGGCGTGGCATCATAGCTCACAACAACCTCAAACTCTTGGGCTTAAGTGATCCTCTTGCCTCAGCCTCCCAAACACTTAGGACTTCAGGCACCCACCATAACACCCAGCTAGTTTTAGAGACAGGGTCTCACTGTTTTTCAGGCTGGCCTTGAACTCCTGAGCTAAAGTAACTCATCTGCCTCAGCCTTCTGGAGTGTTAGGATTACAGGTGTGAGTCATCGTGCCTGGCCTCTAACTTAATTTCTAAAGATATTTTCTTTTGTAAATGAGACCCACTTTGAAATGAAATAGCCCCTTTATTATCAGGTTTGTTTCCTGACTTGGATTCATGTCCTTCCGATTCAGATGTCTCCCAGGTGATGGATTTTGAAAGTGATGTGTGGTGCTTAATCTGACTAGCCTTATCTGTGGTTTTTTTTAAAGCAGCCAGAGGAGTTTTTCTTCCTAGTAGGGGGTTTGTAATTAACAATAGCAGCACATCATCTGTGAAACCTGTGGTTGTGGCAACCATAGTTTATTCTGTGGGATCCACCATCCAAATGGAGACAGGAGTTTTTCCTGCTATTGCTATATGTATATATTTAGCTCAGCAGTCTTCTGTTTAAAAGACTTTAAAATTAAAAAGCAAAACAAAAGTTTAAGAAGGTCTATGGACTTGAAGTGCTACAAAGTGGTTGAGTGGCACTTACCCCTTCCAGGACAAACCTGCATTTGGAGCAGAGATGCATTGTACTGTCCCTGGACATATTTTGGGAGTAGAGAAATATGCTCAGATGTCTATATCAATAACTCTTACATAACAGATAGTTTTTAGGGAGAGGGAATGATTCCCCCATTCTATAATTTACATTGCCAGTAAATTTTTCTGCTTATTTATTTATTTATTTATTTTATTTTTACTAACTGGAAAAGTTGCATCTAAAGTGAGAATTATTTTCTATTTTAACCTTTGAGCTAGCTGCTAAGGTTTCCTTGGGGACAAGGACAGTTTGTAGTTATTTATAACCTGTAAGAAGGGCATTAATACTATAAACAGCCAGCTCACACTGAGGCATGGGAGGCAGTAGGAGCATTCTGTTGTTATCCTACTGTGTTTATGACTTTAGAGTCTTTCATGTACCTTCTTGTTTATCTTCAGCTTGAGTTTGGATGAGCCTTACTAGGTAGGCATTTCTGTAAAACTCTTACAACACTTATGTTGAGTAGAAGAAGGGGAAATAGCCATTTTATGCACAAATGTGCATCTAATACAATCATTTCAGAACCTATACTTGCCTAAGAAGTATCTATAAACTGGGAAAATCTTAAAGGTACCGACTTACATGCATAATACTGTACTTGTTTCTGAGTTTTTCTTACATACAGCAGTTATGAGAGCAATTCAGCTCCTAACTAGAGAAATTAGAGAAATATCTATGCCAGAAATGTGGCCTACATCATAGCCTGGTGTAGAAAATACTTAGGTACATGCCTACACGTTTTTTTCCCCTCTTTTTTAAGAGACAGGCTGGGTGCCACCAGTGGCTCATGCCTGTAATCCTACCACTCTGGGAGGCCAAGGTGGGTGGATTGCCTGAGCTCAAAGGTTCAAGATCTAAAAATAGCCAGGTGTTGTGGCAGGCGCTTGTAGTCCCAAGCTGAGGCAAGAAAATCACTTGAGCCCAAGAGTTTTGCTGTGAGCTGTGATGGCATAGCACTCTACCAAGGGCGACTAAGTAGGACTCTGTCTCAAAAAAAAAGGGGAGAGCAGGAAACAGGGTCTTGCTCTGCTGTCCAGGCTGTAGTGCAGTGGTGATGGGGTCTCGCTTGTTTGCCTAGCTGGTTTCAAATTCCTGGGTTCAAGCTGTCCTCTTGCCTTGGCCTCTCAAAATGTTGAGATTATAGACATGAGCCACTAGGCCTAGCCTAGACATATTTTTATGATGTGTTCACATATATACATATTTACACTTGTATGTATTTAATGTTAATTATCTTTTCTCTGTGTCAATTTTAAAACCATTGAACCTAGTATCAGCTATGAAAATTATAGGTCAAATCCAAGTAAATGCTAAGGATCTGCCACAATTTGCTCAATATATTGCAATTTTATTATATAGAATTTAACTTGAAATAACTTTAAGGCTTAGCCTTCATTTCTGACAGCTGCCGTAATGGTACTTTCTATAACCAAGATTGACTTATTCTGGGAAATGTGCTTCTCTCACTATGGTTGTGTGGATTCAAGAACTCTTTCCCAGAGTCCTACAGGTTTCCCTTTTCCTTTTTTTTGTACAGACAGAGTCTCATTTTATCGCCCTCAGTAGAGTGCCTTGGTGTCCCACAGCTCACAGCAACCTCCAACTCCTGGGCCTAGGTGATTCTCTTGCCTCAGCCTCCCGAGTAGCTGGGACTACAGGCACCTGCCACAACACCCGGGTATTTTTTTCTTAAATCTGCCACCCTCGGTATGTGGGGCCAGCACCCTACCCACTGAGCCACAGGTGCCACCCTCTTGCAAGTATTCTTGAATTAAAAAAAAATTTTTTTTAATTAAAGGAGAGTGTAAATAGTAATTTTGGAATGTATTTAATGAGTTTTTTAAAATTGGAGTGAGATGAACATATAAGTATGCCTAGATTCCTGTAGCTACATTGATTTAGCAACTTCTAAAGTTTAACTTCTTAACTAGAACTCATTAAAGAAAAATATCCCCAAAGAGAAAAAGGCTAGTTATTGAACAGAAATTTCATCAAACAAGTATTTATTGAGTGCCTATTACAACACCATTCTAGGCACAGGGGGAATACTGTTCTGTAATTGAGCTTTAACTTTTATGGAAACACAGAAGACAAGTGAAAAAATAAAAAACAAGGTCATTTCAGTTAGTGGTACTAAAGAAGAAAATAAAACAATGTGATGAGAGGAGCAGACTAGAAGTGGGGACTGCTTCAGATTGAGTAGTCAGGGAGGATTTCTCTGAAGATAACTACATTTGATAGGAGACCTAAATGATAAGGGGCCAGCTATGAACAGACCTTTTTTTTTTTGGCTGGGGCTGGGTTTGAACCCACCACTTCTGGCCTATGGCGCTAGCGCCCTACTCCTTTGAGTCATGGTGCCACCCGAAAAGACCTTAAGGAAGAAAAAACTTCGCAGGCCAAGGAAAGGGCCTTAAGTGCTCATGGAACAGAGTTAAAGACCTGAGTGACAAAAGCACTGGGATTGAGAAAGGCAAGTGTTAGGGGAGGTCAGGGAAGTATGTTGAGGCTGTGATGGTCCTGAGAAGAAGGTCCATTTTATTCATACCTCTTGTGTCTCTAATCTGATTTATAAGTCTTCTCACAACTTGGAAAAACTAATCATAAAGGCTGCTAATTCAGTTTTAAATTTCTTAACTTGCCAATTGGATAGGTAATATAATCACATGGTTCAAAATTCAAAAAACACCAAAGGAATATAATAGAACTTCTCCCCACAAAGGTACCCAGTTTCCTTCCATGGAAATAACCAGTGTCCCTAGAATCTTGTATGGCTTTTCAGAGATATTCTATATATGTTATAACAAATATATTTTTTCTATTAAGAAAAACGGAGTTTCCTCATTCTTTTTTTTATAGATGCTTTTTAATTACATCATTTATCTATGTTACAATTTAATTAATCTAGTTTTGATAGACTTTTAGATAGCCAAAAACACACTTTTTTTGTGTTTATAAATAATGCCACAGTGGAAAGGCTATTATAGTTATCATTTTAAATATATCAGTAGGGATGGATTTCTAGAAGTAGAATTGCTGGATAGGATATGTGCACTTCTTACTCTGATAGACATTGCCTTTCACTGAGATTGTAACAATTTATACTCCAGCCAGAAATGTTCTTCTTACCCTGGGCAAGTGTTATCAAACATTTTGATCTTTGCCAATTCAGTGGGTGAATCAATGTGTGGCTTAATTTGCATTTTATATTAGTATGATTGAGAGCTGAATATCTTTTCATATGTTTGAGAATCATTGGTATTTCCATTTCTATACATAATTAGTGGTTCTTTGCCTATTTTTTTTTTTTTTTTTTTTTTTTTTTTTGTTAGGCTGTTGACTTTTTTCTTCTTGGTCTCTATATTGCTAAATCTTTATGTAGGTGTAAACAGAAAAGCAGTCATCTTTAACTTGTAAAATTTTACAAAGCATGAACCTGATAAAAGACATAAGACATTGCTGATAGAGGTCTTTCTTCATTGCCTTAGTTTCATTTTAGGAAGTGTCTCTAAAACATTTTGTTAGACTAGATTGAGAGCAGAAAATTTACTCATAACAAATATTCAAAAGTCATTCAAACCTTGCAACAGAGGAAGTCAGTATGACCTGTAATAACTGTCCTGGGGTAATGAGAAAGAAATTATTACCTCCTGGGCTATATATGACTGAGTACACTGTAACAGAAGAAATAAAAAGCTCGTTTTAGATCACATTAGTTTCTCAAAAATGAGTATAACCATGTCTTTTATAGTTTTTTTTTCTTATTGTCAACAATCTTTTTGGCATCTTCTGTTTTAGAAAATGCCAATGTCTCTCAGGTTTAAAATAGTTATGACACTGGAATTTTTCTTTACTTGGAAATTGTACAAGGCTTTAAATCAAAAGAAAAAAAGTTAGGCTCTTTAAAAGTCTCTAACAAACCATTCTCTGGCAAGAAGCTACAATCCCAACCATCTCGCTTATACATGCCATGTGTTAGGTTGAACCATACAAAATTGTGGATACTCAACCATTTTTGACATTATCTCTAAAACAGCTCTTTGAATAATGCTAAGTATATCAGATTTCAATGTAATGAATTTCTGGTAATAAAACAATGTTTCAGCCAGGTGTGGTGGCTCACACCTGTAATCCCAGCACTCTAGGAGGCTGAGGTGGATGGATTGCTTGAGCTCAGGAGTTCAAGACCAGCCTGAGCAACAGCAAGACCCCATCTCTACTAAAAATAGAAAAACTAGCTGGACATTCTGATGGATGCCTATACTGCCAGCTACTTGGGAGGCTGAGGCAAGAGATTAAGGTTGCCCTGAGCTAGGCTGACGCCATAGTACTCTACCCAAGGCAACAGAGTAAGACTCTGTCTCAAACAAACAAACACGCTACAACAAAGTGCTGTAATCCTAGCACTTTGGGAGGCCAAAACAGGTGGATTGCCTGAGCTCATGGGTTCGAGACCAGCCTGAGCCAGAGCGAGACCCCATCTCCAAAAACAGCCAGGTGTTTTGGTAGACGCCTGTAGTCCCAGTTACTTGGTGGGCTGAGGCAAGAGAATCACTTGAGCCTAAGAGTTTGAGGTTTCTTGAGACCTGTGATGCTGCAGCCCTCTACCCAGGGCAACAAAGTGAGACTCTGTCTCAAAAAAAAAAAAAAAAAAAAAAAGGATTTCTGATTGTTCAATTAAAGATACTTGGTTTGTAATACATTTTCTTTTTCACTTCTGTCTGCTCTCCAAAGTTTAACATTCTAGTTATGAATCGTATTGATTGACTTGAACTTCTTGTCAAAAACAGTTAATGGCTTCATGGACTGATATTTGCCAGGAAGCATTCCTTTAGAGGTTGCTATTAGTTGCTAGATGTACTACCTTCATTGGAATTTAAGCAGTATTATAGTTGACTGAGATTTATTAAAGTATATTTTTGGATGTGACTCAGAAGAGGTCTGTTTTCATAGACCAAGATTTAGTAGAGTAAGCAGGAAAATAAATAGTGGTATATAACAGTATGTTCAACCTCAGAGTTGTCAGAATACTAGAAAGTTTGGTAAGCATTGGAAAATGAATTTCACATTAGAGAACCTGGACAGTCTTGTCCTAACTTGTTTGAAGCCAGGAACAATATATTTTGGGTTTAGTTGTCTCCTGCAAAGTTTCTCAAAGTATGCCCCTCAAGCATATCTCTTCTTTTCTAAAATTGTTTTTCTGCTGGCATCTGCAGCAATTGGCATGAAGTGCTACAGAGGTCATGTAGCACCAGGCTACTTTGCTGATGAACACTTTGCCCAGGGTGCCTGCTATAAGTGAAATTAATTAGACTTGTGTTACCCTAGTCAATTTCCCTCCCAGCAGGTTGTGTGGTTAGAACTCCTCAGAGTCTGAGCCTCCAAGTTCTACTAGCTGAGGGATGGACATTTTAAAAAATTGGAAGAAACATGGTGTTATTTAAAAAAATAAAATAAAAGACTTGGCTACAAAACAAATCAGAAGCAAAAAAGATGGGGAAAAATGGCCAACACCAACGTGCTGTTTATTTTTTTCTAGTTTTAATAATGGACCATGCTTCAACTGTAGCAATAATTAAGGCATTAAAAGAAACTGGGTTTTAAAAATTGGCCTTTCCTTTGTCTTAGATAATTCTTAAATTGTTAGTTGTTAGATAAATTTGAAGACTTTTTTTGTAACTTTAAAATAAGCTCAAATTAGTAGTTTATGATCTCTCAATGTAGAGCAATCCACAGCTCCAGAGTCAATTATTTTTGTTTCTAACTAATGTATAAAATTCACTTCTTCATTGCCATCCTGCCCCTAGAGCAAGAATTTTAAAATTCCTTTCTGGCCGTTAATGGTGACTGGGATTTGCAAAACTGGCTAAGTTGTACGGGCAAATAAACAGTTCTGTGAGAATGTGTTTTCCATCAAATGCAAGCCTATCTTGGAGGTAACTACAGTAGCATCTGGTCTCTTTTCTTGTTGTTATGGAATCATGAATTGCACAAACCAGGGAGGTCCAAATGCCACTTGCAATGTTTAAATTTTGATACCTTAAGTGAAATAGCACACCATGTGTATAAGACTATTAATTTTATTTGTGATTACATGAGATAGTTTTATTGTAAATGCCTATTATGTATTGTTATGACCAGTGGAAACAGAATTTAATCAATTATTAATATGTGTGGTATTACTCTGTAAAGGTACAGCTACAGCTTATTAATGTCTCTTATGTTTATTATCCATCAGGAGTCCTCGAACTTTTTAAACAAGGGGCCAGTTTACTGTCCCTCAGACCGTTGGAGGGTTGGACTATAGTTTTAAAAAAAAACAACTATGAACAAATTCCTATGCACACTGCACATATCTTATTTTGAAGTAAAAAAACAAAACGGGAGCAAATGCAATCACACCACCTCATATGACCCATGGGCCGCAGCTTGAGGACCCCTGAGTAATCAGTGACTGTTTATGAATTGAATTACTACTCAGTGTTTTGTTGTTGTTGTTCATTTATACCTCTTTCTACAAGGGATTTGAGGCAGATTCCAAAAATACTTTATATGTACAAAACAAAAAGTAGAGAAAATTATAGCAAAGAGAATAAAAAAATTAATAAAGCTATTACAGAATGAGCATATAATCCTATATAAAATATAGCATATAAAATGGGTATATGGGCCTATAGTTTGAAGAGATGAGTCACAAATTTGTCTTAGTGCTTCCTAGTTTCCAAGCAAAGAGGGCAACTTGATCAGTTACAAGATTCATACTGTCTGTTCTTGCTGAAAATAAGCCAGGTGTTCAGGAAAGAAATTTCTCCCTTGGATATTATAAATCAGACAGTGTATGATACAATGGGACACATCCTTACACTGTTGCTATAATTTTTTTTTAAAAAGCAGAACATAACAAAGAGTAGTTTATACTCAAGTTATCTTGTCATTCCTAATAGATACTTGTATTATCATATTTGGCTTGTGTCATCCTTATTTTAAAAGAAACATGAGAGATAAATTTGAAGTATCTTATACTTTTTCCCAGTCTCATTCTTCTGCCTCCTTTTCCCATCATGAAACTGATAACATATGTTGTCAGTGGTTTTTTTTTGTTGTTGTTAATTTCTGTGTATTGGAAGGCTGTAAAATTAATGAACTAGATCTTTAGCACCATGTACATTGAACACAGTGCTAATAAAAAAGCAAGTTTTGGAATGAGATACACTGTATATTTATTTAAATTTAAGATTATGTATTATTTACAGATATATACATGCGAAAGTATTATAAAACAATTTATGTATCCCCCTCCTAATAGATTTGTAGTTTGTTTCTAGTTTTTCAGTGTAATAAGCAATGCCACATTGAGAACCCTTGTCTGTGTCTTCTTGTGTAGAGTATAGAGTTTCTCTAGGGCAGTGGTTCTCAACATGTGGTTTCAGCACCCCACATCAGAGTCACCTGTAAACTTGTTAGAATTGTAAACTCTCAGGCTCATCCCAAACCTTTGAATCAGATATGGGGGTAAGGTCAGTAATCTGTTTAAGAAGTGATTCTGAGGGCTGGGTGCAGTGCTCACACCTGTAATTCTAGCACTCTGAGAGGCAGAGGTGGATGGATTGCCTTAGCTCACAGGTTGGAGAACAGCCTGAGCCAGAGCAAGACCTCATCTTTAAAAATAGCCGGGTGTTATTGGTGGGTATCTGTAGTCCCAGCTACTTGGGAGGCTGAGGCAAGAGAATCGCTTGAGCCCCAGAGATTGAGGTTGCTGTGAGCTATGATGCCATGACACTCTGTTGAGGGTGACAAAATGAAAATCTTGTTTCAAAAAAAAAAAAAAAAAGTGATTCCAATGTGCTGTAAACTTAAGAGCCACCACTCTAATGCATATACAGTTAAAAGTGGAATTACTATCTTAGGGTATGGGTATTTTCAACTTTGCTAGATACAGCCAAATTCCTATCCAAAATATACTTACTAATGTATTGTCTCACCAGCAGTATATGAAAGTTTCCGTTTCCGCATAAATGGTATAGTTGATTTTTTTTTTCTTGCTGGAATGTTATGTGTAAAATGTTTAAGAGCTCTTTTATTTCTTTTTTTGTGTATGTGAGTAATATTTTTATAGGATGGTTGACCCTTTTCTTACTGATTTTGTAGAAACAGCTTATATATAACTTTTTTTTTTTTTTTAAACAGGGTCTCATTCTATTGCCCAGGCCAGAGTACAGTGACATTATCATAACTCACTGTAAATCCAAATGTCTGGACTCAAATGATCCTCGCATCTTAGTCCTAATACCTGGGACTACAGGCATGCACCCCCACATCAGGCTTTTTTTTTTTTTTCTTAGAGATGGGGTCTTGCTGTGTTGCTCAGGTTGGTCTTGAGTTCTTGGCCTCAAGCAGTCTTCCTGCCTCAGCCTCTCTAAGTGCTAGGATTATAGGGGTAAGCCTCTGCACCCAGCCTCAGTTATTATATATTAATAAAAGTATCCACTTGTCATGCATGAAAAGCTTTTAGTTTGTCTTTTGGCTTTGGTGCTTTAAAATTGTAACCAGGGTGGGGCCTGTGGCTCAGTGAGTAGGGCACCAGCCCCATATACCAAGAGTGGCAGGTTCGAACCCAGCCCGGACCAAACTGCAAAAAAAAAAAAAAAAAAAAAAAAAAAAGCTGGGCAATGTGGCGGGCACCTGTAGTCCAAGCTACTTGGGAGACTGAGGCAAGAGAATCGCCTAAGCTCAAAAGCTGGAGGTTGCTGTGAGCTATGACGCCATAGCACTCTACCGAGGGCGACAAAATAAAACTCTGTCTGAAAAATAAATAAATAAAATTGTAACCAAATTCACCAATTTTAAAAATTATATATATTTAAGGTATACAACATAATGTTTTGCTATGTATATCTATAGTGAAATGAGTACTACAGTCAAACCAATTATCATATCCATCATCTCATAGTTACCTGTTGTGTGTATATTGTGTGTGTGGTAAAAATACCTAAAATCGGCGGCACCTGTGGCTCAAAGGAGTAGGGCACTGGCCCCATATGCCGGAGGTGGTGGGTTCAAACCCAGCCATGGCCAAAAAAAAAAAAAAACCCTAAAATTTTCTCATTTAGGAAATTTCCAGTATACAGTACATTATTATTAACTATAATCATCATGTTGTACATTAGATCTCTGTACTTATTCATCCTGCATATCTGCAAATAGTCCTCATATTATACCTTAAATCTCTAGATTTATTCATCCTACATATTTACAACTTTGTATCCTTTAACATACATCTCCCCATTCCCACCTCCACACCTAAATTCACCAATTATTTCAATGGGCTTTGTGTTTAGAGAGTCTATGGAAAGGATAATTTGGAGTCGGATTTGATTTGTTTAATGGGATACTCTATTGAGATGTAAAGCAGTTATTTGAAAATGTTCTAAGGCTTATGAGAGATTTGGGAAACGTGTATAAAGGCAAAATTTGACACCATTGGGATAGATAAAATTGCCATAAAGATAATGTAGATTGAGAAAATAATCGGGGATTAAATCATCAGAAGGAACAGTGGAAAAAGAGAATCTGGTAGAAGAGATTGAGAAATGCACATAAAATAAAGAGAGCAAGGAGAATAATCTGGAAAATCAGGTGGCATGTAAACAGGGAGAGATCTCTAATGTTGCAGAGAAAAGAATACATCGAAGAAAGGTACAAAAATACTGCCCTTCAAGCTAGCAGTGTATTGAGAGATAGATGACTACTCAAGTTTTCAGTGAATTATAGGAGAATATAAGATAAAATTAGAGGGGTAACAAGGGTTATTTTGCTTTTGGAATAGAGTATTTGTGCCCCCAAAGCAGGAGTCCATGGCAAGCTTTTTTTTTTTTTAATTGAGATGGCATCTTACTTTATCATCCTTGGTAGAGTGCCCTAATGTCATAGTTCTTTTTTTTTTTTTTTTTTTTAATAGAGACAGAGTCTCGCTTTATGGCCCTTTGGTAGAGTGCCGTGACATCACACAGCTCACAGCAACCTCCAGCTCCTGGGCTTAAGCGATTCTCTTGCCTCAGCCTCCCGAGTATCTGGGACTACAGGCGCCCGCCACAATGCCCGGCTATTTTTTTTGTTGTTGTTGCAGTTTGGCCGGGGCTGGGTTTGAACCCACCACCCTTGGCATATGGGGCCGGCGCCCTACTCACTGAGCCACAGGCGCTGCCCCCTAATGTCATAGTTCATAGGAACCTCAAACTCTTGGACTCAAGTGATCCTCTTGCCTTGGTTTTTCATTTTTAATAGGGATGAAGTCTCACTCTTGCTCAGATGGTCTTGAACTAGTGAGCTTAATTGATCCACCCGCCTTAGCCTGCCAGAGTGCTAGGATTACAGGCACGAGCCACCACACCTGGCCCCATGGCAAGATTATGTCTAGTGTTAATTATGCTCTCCTTTTCATACACATAAATGTACTTTATTCATTTTGTAAGATAATATCAAGTATTGTGTAGAGAATTAAAATAGGTGGTATACTTGTGACTAAGGAGACTACAGGTTAGGTGGGCTTCTCTGAGGTTAACTTTTAAATCTGGATCTGAATACTAAGGAGCCATTTAAATGATAGGGTAGAGCATTTTAAGCAGGAGATAAAGTTTTCAGTCTCTGGAATGTTAAACAAATATTAGGATAGTATACCAGTAATCTAATAAAGTCTTTCTGCTTCTTGGATCTGAACAGGGTGAAGAGAGAACAGAAGTCTTTAACCCCGACTTTGGAAATCTCGTTTAACCTTCAAACTGGCGATGTCAAGGGTTCCAAGTCCTCCACCTCCGGCAGAAATGTCGAGTGGCCCTGTAGCTGAGAGCTGGTGCTACACACAGGTAAGTTCATGTTTTCACCCTGAAGAATCGTGCATCTCAGGAGGATTTGGTGAATGAAAGGAATAGAATTGCTTTTCTACAAACTGCCAGGTAGCAGATAGATACTTCCCAGCCTTCCATTCCTTGGTTTTCCATGTGGAATCTGAACTCATTAGTTAGACGAGCGTTCATTGGAAGTTGAAAAGGGGAATCTTTGAAATTAAATTCTTACCATTCCCCTTGAAGGAAATGTGTTCTAAGGTTCTTCTATTGGAGAAACCAAGTTTGATATTTGAGACCCCAGGCAGTGGCATCAATATCAACAGATTCATTTTAGTATGGTTTTGTCGTATGCTTTCTGAACCCTGTCCAAGGTGGGGATCATTTTTTTCCTTTCCATATTTTTCTCACTTTCCATCCCAGTGTTTCTTAGAATCAAAAAAAAAAGTCACAGTAGTAGTTGGTCAGTGTGAGATTTCTTAAAACATAGGTGAGGCATCTAAGGTAAGAAAAGCTGAAAATAGTGCTGTCATCCTATTGGGATCATGCAGAGGGAAGGAGGGAAAATGATTATTTGATCTTTAGATTGTTTTATCAGCTTGTCCACTTTCTGCTTAATTCCTGTGTTTTTTTTTTTTGTCAACAGATCAAGGTAGTGAAATTCTCCTACATGTGGACCATCAATAACTTTAGCTTTTGCCGGGAGGAAATGGGTGAAGTCATTAAAAGTTCAACCTTTTCATCAGGAGCCAATGATAAACTGAAATGGTGAGGAAGAAAACATGTAGCTATAAAAATTTTTCTGAAAGTTGCTTGTTTTGCTTGGTTTTATGGGATACTAACTAGCATGTAAGTTGCTTGAAGGTAGGAACTTGGTTCTTACTGTATTCCCCAGTTACCTAGCATAGTGCCTGGTACTTAAGAACTACTCACTAAATATTTGTTGAATCAATTCAATGAGTATATTAAGGATCAGCAAACTCAAGTTATAGGGTAATGTAAATGAGTAAAGAGCGCCAGGGTTATAAATGGTATCCATAGATGGTATTAGTGGTGATTACATAGCAAATTAGTGAGTGTTCTTTAAAACCAGTGGTGGCTACTCAGCTTAGCTCATCATAGCTATGGGTGAATGATGGCTGACCATTGCCAGATTCTTGGATTTTTCAGGAAAAGTAAGAAATCTAGATTTTAAATTGTTTTTAAACAATAAAGGGGATTTACTTGCCTATGTACCTGGAGTAATCAGGTGTGAGATGGTCTTGAAGACAGTTTGATCCAGCAAGGTAAGTGGTTAGATTTATATCTCTGTACTCTAACCCTCTTGTCTACACTGTTGGACATCTCAAGTCTAGCTTCCCTTGTGCTTGCAGGATGACTGGCAGTAACAGTGGGCATAGCCTGCCTCATGCCACCAAGTGTGAAATTTCTCTGAACTGTGTGGCTGAGAATGTGTTATATGTGTGCTGATTGGTTTAAGTCTACATTCCCTGAACTATTCCATGTGGTAAGGGGAGCACAATCTGGAATGGGGTCAATTCTATCTTTGTCTAGAAAGCTTGTCCACTTTCTGTTTAATTCCTGGTTACATCACTTGGTGTCTCATCTTGAGGCAGAGCAGCAGGCAGTTAAAGATACAACAATATACCCACCAAAATACATTTTTGATAGCCCATTGAAGAGTTGTTTCTTCATTCGTTTAGTATTTGTTAGCTATGTATTTTATGTATTGTTCTACTAGGTTTTGAGAGAAATGTTTATTCTTATGCTTTGTATTTAAATCTACATCATTAGCACAGTGTACAGTAATGTACATGGCATATACACTCCTAGAGAGGTACTGGATTGGGCCACCTGTTTAAGAAAAGTGCCATAATACTGGGAAGGCCTAAGGGCACATATGGCCTATATATTACGTGTAGGAGAAATGTCTGAACCACATGCAATTCAGCAGTGACATTTACAGCTCATTTGAACCTATTAAATTTGTCTGAATGTTGTTTTGACTCATCAGTAACAGATTGGCATCTCTAACTATTTAGAAGTCTAACTTGGAATTCTACCTTGTGTAATGACAGACCTTTGCCGGTGCTTCCTTCCTACTACCTCCTTTATTTTAATCTTAGAATATTATTGCCAGATTGATAAAATAACCTGTAAAAGATTATGTATTAATAGAATATTTCTTTAGGATATTTCTTTTATCCCTAAGGCGATATTAAAGGGCTTTTTTGGACATTTTTTCCCCATGTCGTTTGCCATAGTCCCAAGAAAATCAAAGGCTCTTTTTTCCTGAGATTGAGGATTGGAGTAGAGCAAGACAAGGCTGAATTTTAAAATATTTTAAGGAGAAAAAGAGTGAACGATTTGGGAGATAGTGAGGAAGAGGACAGAGGAGTAAGGGATGTGTTGTCATATTCTAGAATGCCCCTTTATTATTTTTGTTTACTCTTTAAAAAATGACCCAAGTTGCTCTAGAAAAGTGGTTCCCAGTCAGTTGGTCCTTCTGCTGAATCATAGTCTTCTGGTATGGGAGCTGAATTTTCCTTTAACCATCTTCCTCTCCATTCTGATGTTCCAGTTCCACTCTTGTCACTTCATGAGCCTTTAAACATGGATGCTTTTAACACTCCCCCCCTCTCTGTTTTGGGCAGGTGTTTGCGAGTAAACCCAAAAGGGCTAGATGAAGAAAGCAAAGATTACCTGTCACTTTACCTGTTACTGGTCAGCTGTCCAAAGAGTGAAGTTCGGGCAAAATTCAAATTCTCCATCCTGAATGCGAAGGGCGAAGAAACCAAAGCTATGGGTAAAGGGTCTCTTTGTTTGACTCTTAACTTTTATGTGCAGCAACTTGATACACTGACAAGTTGTGGATTTGATGTGATATTTGAGTAACCCTAAATATGCCCTTTTTTTCCACTTCAGAGAGTCAACGGGCATATAGGTTTGTGCAAGGCAAAGACTGGGGATTCAAAAAATTCATCCGTAGAGATTTTCTCTTGGATGAGGCCAACGGGCTTCTCCCTGATGACAAGCTTACCCTCTTCTGTGAGGTGAGTCCTTTTCCTCCACTGCAAGACTAACAATTCCTAGACTTGATGCATATTGGAAGGTTTAATATATTGTATCAGGGATATAGAGTGAGAACAATCTTCAAGTGGAGTGGTGCTGTACAAAGATTATTTATATGATGGAACTACTTCATGATTTTGAGGTGTATGGGCATCTCAGCTTTCCACTGGCTACTGTTTTTAAAAACAAAGATTGTGTGCTATCTTGGTATGTGTTAGTTTTAAGTTGCTTGCATCAGGATTCTGGCTTTTTCATTGTGGGTTTTTTCCAGATAGCATTTGGAAGGACTTGGTCACTTCAAGCTGAGGAGAATGGCAGCAACTAAATATATATGTCTGTCCCTTAAACTTTCTAGCTCCTCCATGAATGTGAGGCCCATGCATGTTTGACTGTGAATCACTTTCCTTTTCTGCTCTTTGAACTAGATGGTTCTTAGCAGGAGTCCAGTGCCTGTGGTTTGTTTTGCTGGAGTACTTTCGAAATAGATGAGAACCATCTTCTCTAGGGTTAGGACCAGGAAGGCTCTCTTACTCATAGTTTGCCCGGAGTTACAGCTATGCTTACATGGTTAGCTGTAACTCCTAGCTAACTATGAGTAAGAGAGCCTTCCTTACAGTTACTAACCAGCAGTAGTCAGCTAAGAGAATTCTCTCACCAGCGACCTAAGAGTCTTCCCCAGGCTTATAGGAGAAGTAAAGTAAAATTCCCATAGAATGACTTGGAAAGTGGTTTCTTTAATGATTATGTACTAATTAGTCATGACTTGCTGTTAAGAGTACGTTTGTAAATACTCAAAAGCTAACGGTGTAATAAATGAATAAAATCTCTAGTCAGCTGGGGCATCAGTGTTCCCTGTGTATCATGTGGTTGGGGAACCACTTCTGAGCAGCACCAGTAGATGATAACCACTGTACTCATGGGGAAGGGTGCAGTTGTTCCTCAGCTGCCAACTCACTCTGTCAAATAGTAGGCTCACACTGTGAGGTAATGACAGTTTCAAAGGCATATCAGCTATGTGTCAGGGAAGGGAGTCCTTTAGGAATCTTGCATTTTTGCAGAAAAGGCCTTCTGTATTTTAATAGAAGTTGCTAATGATTAGAAAACTTTGGAAGCTTGATTTATTAAAATACTACACTGAATATGTAAAATATGGTTTGCATAATTACTTTGCCCTCTCCTTTTTAATTGCTAAGTAAAAGAGGGAAATACTAGAGCGATAGCATCTATATAAATATATAAAATGTGATAATTGTTTTACATCTGATGAACTTGAAATTTGAATTCTATGTAATTCCAGCTGGTGACAGATCATACTTAGTTGCCTGAGTATGAAGAAGTGAGAACTATTAGGTAGTTTTGTATGAAAATAAATGTTATATTAAAACAGACAATACTTTTATTTATTTATTTATTTATTTATTTTCCAATGCAAAAGCAAAAGAGCCGTTTTATTGCAAGCTTGAGCTTGGGCTCCCGGGAACTCCGCTACAACAGATCCAGCCAGGAGCCCAGACAATAGTTTTAATCTTCACTTATAGAGACTTGTATTTCAGAAAAACTAAAAATGATGGAAAATTCTAGTTTTTGTTAGAATTAAAAGCCAATCTTAAGACTGTTCTCTGAAGAAAACCTCCTCTAAATATTGCATCTGGCACTTTAGGCAGTGCCATAACCTTTATTGCACCATTTTCACATCCACAGTGGGTGCAGCTTTTTCTCATATGCTTCCCTGTCCCTCCTCAATCCATTCCAGCTGCTCCAACCCCTGTCTTGACATTCTTGATTTAGAAACCAATTGGCCTGCCTTCACTTGGCAATCTCTTATCCTGTGGTTAAGTCTGAAGCTGAATTGCAGCTCGCTCTCTCTCTCTCCCATCACTTCCCCATATGAAATTCTCTTAGGAGAAATCCTGTGGTTAAGTTTAGATTTGCCTTGACTTAGAAGGGAAGTGAGATGACACTTTGGAAATGAGGAGATGTTGAACAGGGAAACGTCTGCTGAGTTCTGCTGATGCCATCGGTTTCTTACCATCAAACCAGGTGTGCCATCTGTTGCTGTCACACTTCTTTGTTGGCCACAGGTGCTGAGTGTTGCTTCTCATACTTGGGCTTATGCCTAGTGAGACTTGTTTCTGTTCCAAGGCTCTCTGTGGACTTAGTAGCATTCAGCATTGCAAGACGGTTGCGTGGGGGTGTGTATTGGATGCGTGGGTTTTAAAGATGTCTGCAGCTCATCTAAGTTCTTAGCACTTTTTATAGCTAGATCATATTTTGTGTACCTCTTATCCCTTTGACCTGTTGTTTCCCTTCTATCAGTGGAATATATATAGGCAATTTAATTCATTTATATTTTATTATTATTTTTTTTTTCTTTTCAGTTTTTGGCCGGGGCTGGGTTTGAACCCACCACCTCTGGCATGTGGGGCAGGCACCCTACTCCTTTGAGCCTATTTATTATTGCTTTAGTTAGTATTTTCTTATTATTTAGAGGCCTTTATGAAGTTGATATTCAGCTAGAAATCTAGGTTCTAACTACCCCACTGTACTCCATTCCATGCTCATTCCATGAGAAGTACTCAGGCACTTCTCTCCTATCTTGATGAAAAAAGTACAGTTGTTTCATAGAGTTTTTGATGTTCCCAGAGCCCACAAGAAGGAATCGTAAGATGAAACACAGAGAATCACACATTTGTGTTTGGCCTTTATTTCAGTGGTATTACTATTATTGAATGTTTAAATGAAATTAGATTGCATACTCTGAGAATGGTGAATGAGTGGGCTTGTTTGTAATCTGCCGCACTGGACTCACTTTCAGACAAGGTTGGGCATGTTCAGGGTGGCACAGCCATACACACTAAATTCCCTTTCAGTTCTCAGTGATGTTTCTATTAGGAAATATGATTCTTCCAATTTGATACTGTGTAGTTAACTTATTTGGAAGCATTTCTAAAGCCTTTCCTGAATTGTCCCTTCCTACAGTCCTTTTTTTTTTTTTTTTTTTTTGATACAGAGTCTCAAGCTGTCAGCCTGGGTAGAGTGCTGTGGCATCACAGCTCACAACCTCAAACTCTTTGGGCTTAAGCCATTCTCTTGCCTCAGCCTCCCAAGTAGCTGGGACTACAGGTGCCCACCACAACACCCGGCTATTTTGTTTGTTGTTGTTGTTATTGTATTAGTTGTCTTTGTTGTTTTTAGCTGGCCCGGGCTGGGTTCGAACCCTCCAGTCTCGGTGTATGTGGCTGGCACACTAGCCACTGAGCTATGGGCACTGCCCTTTACTACAGTCCTTTGAACTAGGTTCAGTTCTGTTTTCTTCATTTCGTGTTACAGCGGAGAGAAGCAGTGTTTAGGGAAGTCAGGTAATTTTTCCTGACAGTGTACAGCAAGTTAATATCAGGGCAATGTCACTTCTCCATTTTCTTTCTTTCTTTCTTTCTTTCTTTCTTTCTTTCTTTCTTTCTTTCTTTCTTTCTTTCTTTCTTTCTTTCTCTTTCTTTCTTTCTTTCTTTCTTTCTTTCTTTCTTTCTTTCTTTCTTTCTTTCTTTCTTTCTTTCTTT